>DVZL01000906.1:0-20023 GCA_018236625.1 Lasaia peninsularis
AACCCTCATTGGCTTAAAATAACTAGAGGTGGCAGCGATTAGTTGGCAAAACATATAATAAAATCGTAGCCGGAGAAAGCGACGACCTTTTTTTATCTCTTTTAAACAAATTCCACATTATTTCAATTGGAAAAAGGTATAACATCGTAATCTTACTCTTATTAGGTATATACTAATTATCTTATTATTTATAAACATTATTTTCCACTCAACTTATTTTAACTCTGTCAACCATAAACTATTTTGAAAATCAGATAGATATTAAATATTGTGCACAGGCCGTCGTTAGGAGTGTCATCTTCGGACAGTAGGTACCTAAATACCTTCATGGTTCCGACTGACAACTTAATTTCGAGGAAATGCTACTTAAACATTATAACATACGTGTTGAACTAGCAACTAAATGAACATTAGATAAGAGCTTTAAACAACAAAGATTGTCCTGGAGCGTCGCTATCTTTGACCTTGCGACTTTGACATAATCGTTTAGTTTTGACGGTAAATCATAATGATGAATTGATTTTTATATCAAATTAAAGTTAACTAAAACAAATAGTTAAAAATAAAATGTTATTGTAGGCTAATAACAAATACAGCTCGTTTAAATAAGTATTCATAAGCTATATATTTGAATTTTTTTAACTACCATTACATACAAATAGTTCCTTCTATGAGTGGGCAAATATAAAACTATTATTTTACAAACTCCCACAAAAACAGTTGACCAGAGTTTGTAAAATAATACAAGATTACAAGATTGATTTTATCAACAGTGTTACATATTCATATTTAATTTTATATTTATATCGCGTTTATATATTTTCTTAGCCACGGTTTCAAAGATAAGCGGGTGCAAACAGGCAGATAGACAGACAAAAATTGTAAAAAATATTTTGGTTTAATATTCTTTGTAAACATACATAATATGCACTTAGTAAAAAGTGGTTATTTCAATATTACACATAGATAATTCTATTTTATTTATTTGTAGAGATTACATCACGCCCATATCCCTGAACCGGTAGGCAGATGTACATATGCATCCACGATTAGCCGACGATCCGAGACGATCATGATGTGGGCGGCGGCAAGTCCGTCGCTACATCGTAGACAAATTCCGGGTTTGCTACGATGTTTTCCTTCACCGTACGAGCACTCAGTATATGTACTTAAGGTTAAAACGAACGAACTAGGATTCGAAGCCGGACAACGAGATAATTAGTAGATAATAGTACACTATACGCGCTCCGAACTATTATCTCGTTAGTCCACAACGTTTGTATACCTACATTTGTAAATAAATTTTATAATTTTTTTTTTCATTTTATTGTGCAGATGGGTCGAGCAATCCTTTTTGCGATTATAGGCGTCCTTATAGCCGTTCCAGTCTACTTCTTATACTTCAAAAGCCCTCCACCACTTCCAGAGATCGATCTGGACGAGTGGTGGGGACCTGCGCAGTTGAGGACCAAGCAGGATGTCAGCATTAGGCCATTTACTGTCGAGTTTTCACCAACTGTAAGTTTTCGATCACCAGAAACACCACTGCCTTCTTTCTATTTTTTTAAGTACTACACAGAAATCCAATTCTTACCTATTACCATTTTTAATTATCTCAAAATCCCATAAATCATTCAGCCACTAACAAACAGATTTAAATATTACTAGCTGCGCCCGCGACTTAGCCCACGTTTTTATTTAATTTATTTATTTATACTATATTTCTAAAATAATATTGCCATTCCTTATTACATCAGCTATCTACCAGTGAAAGTCCCGTCAAAATCGGTCCAGCCGTTCCAGAGATTAGAGGATACAAACAGACTGACAGACGGACAAAAAATCTAAAAATTATTGTTTTTGTATATTTATCTTGTAAACATACCTATTATGCATTTAGTAAAAAGTGGTTATTTTAATATTACATACAGACACTCCTATTTTATTTTTGTGTGTAGATGTAATTTGTACGTAAACTTCGTATTATGACAGTGTAATTGCTTTACTGTGCTTGCAAGGTCACAACAAGATAATAATTATTACCATCTAATACGTAATTGCCGTAATTGTCTGTAGGAAAATATATACATCTTTATAATCCGTTAAGATATTTGCACTACACGTCCTATGTGCACTTATGTCTAATCTGTTTCAATTCTAAAATTCATTATAATTGGTTTATCCAATTTACCTAATGAGAACTAGGTTAACATTGCACGACCAAATATATCGCGGATTATCCGACGGTGGTGTCAAAAGTCTCCGAAACCGACGTATTTGTATGACGAGAATAATGGACGCGGAGGAAGTGGGGCAAGTATGCCTAAGTATTCGAGAGACCTTTCACTCGTGACTCGATACTCTCCGTCTACCTCGCAAGGGACCTGGCGTGAATATATGTATTTATGGAACCTAATAAAAACAGATACTGCTTAATATTTATTTGTGCACCAATCTGACTAATCTACCAGTAAAACAACAGGTATTTTAACATATTGAAATGATGACCCCATCATCTCCTAGTGGTTAAAATTATTTTATTTATCCACTAGTATAGCCCTGACTAGATGGTGAAGTCATTTTCTAGTTCTCGATATTGTTTTGAAAATAAATTATTTCCCAAATATGGTTTTGGTTTTAGTTGATTTTCAGTTTGGGTTGTCAACAAACAAAATAAAGTAAGTGACAGCGTCCCGGGCTCGAGTTGGCGATTCATTATTAACATATTCTAAGGTTAACGTACATGTACTTTGTATATAAAAAAATCTATATTTTAGATGATCAAAGACCTAAAAGACCGGTTAAAACATCGGCATCCTCTTACTCCGCCGCTGGAGGGCATAGCGTTCGAATATGGTTTCAACAGTAAGCAGCTTGAGGGCTGGCTTAAGTACTGGGCTGAGGAATATCCTTTCAGGTATGATTTACAGCATAAGACTACAGTAGACCTCAACTTATGTCCAAAATAAAGGAACAACAGTAACACCGACAATAACAAAAGGCAAATTGTCCTACCCCATATTAAATTCTCAGCAAGCAAAGATTTACTTGCCACTACCAACATGGTGGCGGGGACATACATGACTCTATAGAGCCACACAAACACTGTTTACGCTTTGAAACAGGATATGCTCTGATATATATAATTAAACTCCGACATTTCACATAATCTATAAAAAAAAGCTAAAAATCTATAAAAGATTTTTCTTTAAACCGAGCAGGTACTCCGCCGTGATGTTCCTACGAAATAATGGTCCTTCCTGCATCTTCATGCTGGGGCAGTGTGTGGTCGCTTGGTACAAACTTTGTACTGAGAAATTTACAAAAGGCCACTTCACTTTCATTTGAAATTCAAGGAGGTTTGACCATATACATCTAGATATGTAAGTCAACGGTCAATAAACTTTATAGAAATCAGTATCTTATTGGCAATTTATTATTTGTGTTGCAAATGTCCGTCGGTTGTGTCACATTAGGTAGGCTCACTCCACACACCTCCACATTCCGGACTCCCCCCTATTTTTATATTTCCATTTAAAGTTTAGTTTTGTGATCATTTGATCCGATTGGCATGGTCGTCACTTACAAGCAATCTGGTAGGTAGTATGTGAGAAAATATATGAGGAGCCTGAAACCAACAAGGATTGACAAAAAATCAATATTAACAAGAAAATAAATTAAATTAACTAAAAAAAATAAACAAAAAAATAAATAAAATTAACAAAATATTGTTTTGTATTTAATAGTGAACGTCAGGAGTTTTTCAATAAGTTCCCGCAGTACAAAACAAACATCCAAGGGCTGGATATCCACTTCATCCGGGTCAAACCAGATGTAAGTAACATGACAGGTATACGCTGGTTGACATAATTATTTTTTTTTAATTTTTATACAATAAAAGAGAACTGTTACTTTTTCGTAAAAAATCAGATAACTCAAAAAAAACTTAGTATTTTTACACCCAAATGCAAGATGCAAGAGTTACGTGTATGTAGTATCTACTCGTATATAAGTTGTTTGAAGTTTTTCATTAGTACAACATTAGCTACAATATCAATTCACGACCATTATTATTATACAACTTTGTTTGTTTTTGTATAGGCCAAAGAAGCAGTGGGTAAAAAAGTATATCCACTGTTACTTATCCACGGATGGCCGGGATCTGTTCGTGAGTTTTACGAAGCAATACCTCTCCTTACTGCGGTGAGCAAGGACCGCGACTTCGCCCTCGAAGTGATTGTACCCAGCTTACCTGGCTATGGATTCTCCAGTGTAAGTATCGCTCACAAGCACGAGCTAGTTGTTGCTTATGTTTTCATTCTTAAAATGTAAAAAGTCTCCGAAACTTGCGTGTTTTATGAAGTATGTAGGAATCCGTAGCATTTAGTAGATATAGAATAGACATGTCTGTACAAGTTACAAGTTTCCATGATTATATACATATAAGCAAAAACTTATGCCACATACACTGGCTGACGTCGTATTTGTGTCGCGGATGTACGAGTATGCGGGCGATAACTACGTGAACTGTAAAAATTAGATTCAGAAGATTATGTGTGATTAATCGACGATCAAAATTTAAAAATTGCAAAAATATATGTGACATTAAACTATTTGCGAAATACTTAGTTCATTGTTCTATAGTTTTGTTATACAAATAAGACAGAGACATGAGAGGCCAATAAACAAACTGATTTTATTGCTGAAAATGTATACACCAAAGACGGTAATGATTTTAGTGTAGACGGTAACGATGTTAGTGACGTTATAGTGTACACCGATTACTTCGCCTTTAATATCGAAACACAACAATGGTGAGCGCTGACGTTGTGACGGCAGAATATTCATACTAAAATCCATATTACCTGCGAGCATATTTGCTTAATTTAAGATTAGATCAATTCATTTGTCCAGAGATCTATTAATTTATTTTTGTTTGAATACATTGTTTTTTATTGACAGGCTGCAGTAAGACCAGGACTCGGGGCTGACAAGGTAGCCGTGGTGTTCAGGAACCTGATGGAGCGACTGGGCTTTAAGAAGTATTTCATACAAGGAGGAGACTGGGGCGCCTTCATATGCAGTCTTATGGCCACCATGTTCCCTCAGGTAATTCCTAAGATACGTCAGAATCAAAGGTAATGAAATGACTCTAACATTCAAATAAAGCTATGCATTGCATCTTGGGTCGATATTACACACAGAAGACATAATATTTTTTCATAGAATCAGTTTACTTGATGGTGCTCCTCCAAATAATACAAATAATTGCAGACTTGTAAGGAAAGGTTTAAACTATTTTTTAT
This sequence comes from Lasaia peninsularis, assembly GCA_018236625.1. NCBI lineage: Eukaryota > Metazoa > Arthropoda > Insecta > Lepidoptera > Riodinidae > Lasaia > Lasaia peninsularis. The sequence goes on from DVZL01000906.1 coordinate 5,307, forward strand.
ATTGGAAGCCAAACAAATAGACTGATTTCCTGATGGATGGATGGAAATTATGCGCTGTCAACCTGAGGCTGGGATGGTAAGCCTCTAGCGTGAGTAAGTTTACCGGCTATCCTTATCCTTCAAACCAGAACACAAGAAGGGCGAGCACTGACGCTACTGTGACAGGAATAGGTAAGACGGTGGTACCAATCCGGGCGAGTCATTGCAAAAGACTCTACCACCTAGTCAGTGTTGGTGATAATAGACCCTGTGCTCGCCTCTTATGAGCTGCCTGAACTGAAGACAGTTGGCTTATTCTACGGAACCCGGACCAACATGGTTTCCTTAAAAGTCCTTAAGTAATGTTTTAAAAAATAGCGACGCTAGCAAATAGATACACGAAGATGTATTAGTTAAAAAAAATGACCTCGAAATTTCACAATAAGTGACCTTCACGTACCGAGACGACGTATGTGAAATTAGAAATTTGCCAGTGAATGCGATGTCTGAAAGGCGAATTTAGAAGCGAGTATCAGAATTATTAAATCTTTGGAGCTTTTACCAGTTTGATGTGATAGATAGAAGATGTTAAATGAACTAATGTCTTTACTTCCATTTATTCCAGGAAATACTGGGATTGCACCTAAACATGGCGCCCTTAATGACTACTTCTAGCACCATGTTCCGAGTGCTTGGAGCTATATACCCTCCACTTGTAGTGAATTCAGAAGTACAAGATAGAATGTATCCACTCTCCATTATTTACGCCCATGTTCTGGAAGAAACAGGATATATGCATCTACAGTCAACAAAGCCTGATACTGTCGGTAAGTATAACAAGGGCGTTGTTAAAATAACAGAAAATCCAACGTATAATAATATGCCTTATTAGAATCAACAAAAAAGGTTTCCGAGTATAGCCAGTTTATCTAATACCTTTAAACGAGCAATTCTTCAGCGATCAGCGAAACAGCGATTTCGAAAACGGGTCGAACGGTAAGGCAGTAGGATCAGTCCGATCAGTTTATTAATGACAAACTAACAGACACTATAAGGTCAAAACATCAGCAAAGAAACATGGTATCCTCTCGATTCTTTCTTTATACCAAGCACAAGTCCGTTCCTGTATGGAGTACTGTTGCCACCTTTGGGCTGGCTCTGCCAAATATTTACTTGCAGCCTTGGATTCAGTTGATAGGTGAGCCCGTAAGCTGATAAGTTGTTTTGACGCCCAACTGCTCAGTCTTGAACATCGTCGCAGAGTGACTGGTCTATCTGTATTTTATAGGATACATTTCGGTGAGGAGGAGCTTCATAGCTTGATTTTTCATCACCGTGACACTAGACTAACGGAAATGTACCATCCATACTTATAATATTCTTCATATTCCTCGTACTAGAACTAAAAGCTTCATCTTTCATCATTCGCATCGCTAAAGATTGGAACTGTTTGTCCAAAGCAGTGTTTCCGGAGAAATACAACTTAGCTGCCTTTAAATCAAGGGTAGGTTTCTTTTAGCTTAGTACATTAAATATTTTTTATATTTTGTAATATTTATATTTTGAAGTATTTGCACACCACATAGTGGTAGAATATGTTGATATCATTAAAAACTCTTGTTCTGTGACATCTTTTAAACACACATATTCGGCAAATAAATAATTTTCATTTAATTTCATTTCATCTTTGACTCCTGCATCACTTTCCATCGAGTGAGCTGTGGGTCATTGTGTTTTAGCTTCAATATATAAAAAAAAATCTCGCAAAGGCGTGTGGTAGAAAATCAATTGATTTGATCTAAAAAGTTATAACAAAAATCAAGGCAATAAAGTAAATGTTTTTGTATATTTACGTCAAAAGTGTTTTTGGATGACTAGACAGACATAGACATACAAAACATTTATTCCCAGATAGTTTACAATAATTGTACAAAACAAAGTAATCTTACATTCAACTAAATTAACTTATGTTACTGGGAAAAAATATTATTAATTAGTGAAAATGGAATTATTACAGAGATAAACTTAACATTTAAACTTGCTACCTACACAATTTAATTTGCCGTAATTGACGGCGTTTATCTTGCTTCATTTAATGGTCGTATATTGGACAGTAGTTTGATAAATAAATATCAACATTCCAGGTGTAGCCCTAACCGATAGTCCAGCCGGGCTAGCAGCGTATATATTAGAGAAGTTCTCCACGTGGACCAACAAGGAATACCGCAAATTGAGCGACGGTGGTTTATCCAAAAAGTTCACAAAAGAAAAACTGATTGACAATCTTATGGCGTATTGGTCGACGAATTCTATCACCACCTCCATGAGGCTATATTCAGAAACAATGAATTCTAGATTTTTCAGTATAAAGTTTGATGAGTAAGTTTTATTTTTCACCGACAATAATATGAAGTTCTCAGTGCGCTGCGTTAGATCACGCATAACCTTATAGAGTTGTCCAATTTTCTTCAGATAAACTCTAAAATTCGTTCTATCACACAAAGGTGGAAAAACAGAAGAAGATTGATCTTTTTTTAACTATTGTATTGTCATACATAATATTTTATAGTGACATAACTTAAAGAGTTGTACGGTTTACATATTTTTCACACAGACTATATCTCGAAAATAATGTCATACAAATAAAAAAAACAATCTTCAGAGTAGGAAGTTAAACATTATTTATTCACTGATATTAATACTGTTTTGATCATTATGGGAACGACCGATGATGATACTTATTTGTATGCCAATTCTCAGCTAGAATATAGTAGTGTGCTACTTAAAAATAATTATTCACAAATTAGATAGATAATAATAATATAGATATTATAGCTACAAACAATTAAAATACCTTTTTATCAAAAATTGATGATCAAATTATGCATCATGAAATCTCTGCATCCATATGGATCCATAGTCCATTCGCTTTGATACGGTCGCTCTTATACTCGCCGCCTCGGCACTTCAAAGGATACCGACGCCGGCCTGCCCGCGACTATTGTATGTACCGACACTGTCTAAATGAATGGAGTTTACTAAACCAATCGCAATGGCACTCAACAGACACCGACCATTGTGATTGTTTGTTCGCTGACTAATTTGATGTTACTTGGCAATGCGCGTTTCATTTTACCTTTTATATAATATGTAAAGGTAATTATATTTATACTTATTGGGCTCCGACTCGGCCATCTCATCATGTATATATATAGATAATAATAAAATTATATTGCTAATTTATTTCATCAGCAGGTGATGTAGTTGTATCTACAAATGATACCGTAACGGATTTGGTAATTAGATAAAGATATACGGACGGGTACTTTTCATTTCAGAATATCTACACCAGTACCGACATGGCTGATCCAAACAAAACACGAGCTGGTCTACACCCCACCGTGGATGATGAGAAGCAAATACGTAAATTTAATTCACGCAGTGGAACTGGATGATGGAGGCCACTTCCTAGCTTTCGAGCTGCCGGAGATCTTCGCTAAAGACGTTCTCGCGGCAATCGAAAATTTCGCATCATGGCATAAGAAGAACCATAAGACTGAATTGTAAATTAATGATTTGAGTCTTTTATTATTCTTTTTTTTAATATATTTCTGTTATAAAATATAGGTATATTAAAAATATTTTATTTATCCATCTTCAAACTGTGAAAAAAATGTAAAAGTTTGTGCATAGATTTGATTAGATGATATAACATGTCATTTTATGATATGTTAATGTACCTTCACGCCTAATATCCCCGATGAGGTAGGATACCTCTGCTAGTATATCCACGACTCGTAAGTCCAGTAAATATACTAGAACACACCCACGATTAGCCAAGGTACCTAGGTACTAGGGCCCATGATGTGATAGGGGGCAAGCCTATTGCCACTCCGAGCACATTCCAATCCCGGGAAATATAATGCTTAGGACGCGTTTATGCGACATGAATTTCGTCAACGCTACTCAGAATAATCTGAAAAATATTTTAAGAAAAGTTGCCCGATTTGGGAATTGAACCCGGGACCCTACGCGGCTAATGGTCTTAACCATTACACCACAGAGGCGAGTTTATATGTTAGAGCAGAACATCCTCAAGATCAAATAGACTTTATATCTCCAGCAATTCTATCAGGGTCACCACATCACATATTGGACACATTTTAGGTGTCACATTTTAGACTGGAAATGCTAAATATTTATTCAAAGAGATTATCGATCCAATTCAAAGTTGGCAACGCATGTTATCTTATCTGAGGTTTATATATTTCTTACTTTTAGGGAATCTGTTTATTTGTTCCTATTCCTCTGCTTATCCTAAGTATATATCGTATAAAATTCGGACTCAATTTTGATCAAATTTTAAGTATGTATTCATAATTGGATTCAAATTTAAATATATGTTAATTTTTATACAGGTTTTAATGACTTTAATACGCGGGTATCTTAAAGCGTTGGCAAGAGAAAACTTATTATTTTTCGTACATTGTACCTTGAATTAAAATAAAATTTTAAATCATATTTGGCTTATAAAAACAGCCCCTTTTTAGAGGAACAGATTAATATCAATAACGCCAGCCGTCCGGACATCACTCGGATGAACCGGGATATAACGGATATTGTTGACAAACGAGGTCGCGTGGCGGCGCCGATAACTAACCAATATAGGGGCCAGGCAAATAAATACTGGAGGGAATGTGAGAAAACTTCGCAGCTAAATACATTTTTATAGGCTTTTGCCCTAACTTATAATAAAACGTCACTAATATAAAAGGTACCAGGCTCACAGAATTGTCTGAAGACTGTGTGGCTGTCAAGTTTGAGGAGGCTAGCAGCGGCTGGTTCGTCACTAAGACTACTATCATTAAGCTACGATTAGTTTTATAAAAGCTGTAATGCAATTTTAGCGTTACTAATTTCTGCTGTCATAACATCAGTGTCGCTACTATCGGGCTCTGAAAGTGGGAAAATTACGCATAAGACTTAACATACCTACCTGTTTAATGTAAGCAACGCATAATAGTTAACTTCGATGTCTAAAAGCGAAGTATATTTCTAATCATAAGTAAGTCTGCTTGTTTTCCTATCGCATGCATAAAAAATATCATTAACCACAATTTTGTTTAAATCCCAAAATCAGGTTAAAACAAAAAAGAAGTTTTAACTTTTTTCAACGCTTATTAATTGGGTATTACAATAATTAATCTTAAAGAGGAGATATAAAGTTCGAGTCAAAGTTTTAATACAGAATGGAAAAAGATAATCTTACTTGCGAAACTTCGAGAATGCCTTTGGTTTGGCGGTGAATGTATACGCACTAAAACGTCGACGTTATGATTCCCAGAATATATGTTTTTGACTTAAAAAAGAGCCTACGACGCCGGCTTCAGGAGAGTACAGAAATTAGTCATAACAACCCATCCTACTATTAATAGTACCAATAACTCACAAGTTGAAACCCGAAATGTACGGGACCTTTGAACGTATAAATCTCATCACCATCATCATCTCATTACCAGATCATTTTAGGGAATATTAGACTAGCGGGTGATCTATGTTCCGAGGCAGGTTATATTACCCCTTCAGAGCAAAATGTACAAAAAGCAAAATGAGCAAAAAGCGAAATGTATAATACCTAATACGCATAATGAACACTACTAGCAAAATGTACAAAAAGCGAAATGTAGGTATACCTAATACGCATAATGAACATTACTAGCAAAATGTACAAAAAGCGAAATGTATACCTAATACGCATAATGAACACAACTAGCAAAAATTACAAATCGTAAAATGTACAAAAAGGGTCAAAACACACGAATTACTTAACACTTAGGTATATTCATAACATAAGAATTAATTGATATTCTTACAACATACAATGTCGATTTTTGATTATTTATAATTATAATAATGTCAGTGCCAACACGCCATTGTTTGGTAACGGGATTTTATTTTTAAAAAATTACGTCTGACATTTTTAATAATATTTGCATTTATATTCCTGGATGGATACCTTACCAGTAATAGATAAAAACCAAAAAGGGAAACCAACTTTAATGTACAATGGATAGGTACCGCTATAATAGAAATTCACGTAAAAATAAAAATCTTAGTACTTTATATAGATCTTAAAACGTTCAATGTGCATTACATTTTGTCTTAACAGGCGACATCCGTACCACGGCGTGGTGTAACCACAGAGGATTACCTAAACTTGGCTATATTTAATGATTTGATTTTTTTGTTTTGTATTTTTTTATATATAGATACTACTATACTAACATTTGCACATGGTTTTGTACCTGACGTGACATAGATTACAGCGCATAACGTAGTTACTGGGCGATTACAGCACACGTGGACGGGGTCGAGTGCAACAGCTAGTTATAAATATATTATAAATTATGCTTAAGATGTATCTACGAATGAGATCGTGTAATTTGCTCAGTGTACCATGCAGTCCTACTATTACTAGTACTGGGCATCTTCCAAATTAAATAACAGATAACAGTACCAAATACGATGAAACATGGACGAAAAAATGGTTGGCTGGTAGAGAATGCCATACGCATTAAACTCGCCTCTTATATAACATATTTGTATATGATGTACAATAAAAATTAAATAAATAAATAAAAAATGGCTTCACAATAAATAACCGATGGACAAACACTGTTATCAATAAAGCAACTTTTTATAAATGCATTATAGACCCCGAAAGCTCCCTAGAGATAGGGCACGCGGTCCCCGGGACACGTGTCGGCGCGCGGCCGCTCGTGAGCTGGCTTATACTATGAATATTACATACGACGATTAAAATTATATCGCACCTAATTGGATTGAGGAACTCGAAGGATGAGTGTTTGTTTTTTAATGGCTTAGGAAACATTGTTTCGTTCATTGTGGGAGGAAATACACGTCGCTTATAGACCAGATACCAATGGCGGATTCAAATTTCTCGGATAAAAATCTCATCCAGCTTTCTAATCGGAACACGACAATGGCGAGTTTTATCCCGTGTTGGTTGGGGTTGCGTTGTCGAATAGTCTAACTGCCTTCCACCTAGGCAATTCGTAGAGGTGAGCACAGGTTCTATTGTCACCAACACCGTGACATTGGTACCACCGCCTTACCTATTTCTGCGACAATAGCGTCAGTTCTCGCCATTGTCGTGTTCTAGTTTGGAGGGTAGGGTAGCCGGTAAGCTTACTCACGCAAGAGGCTTACCATCCCAGCTCCAGGTTGGCAACGCACCATTTCCACCTTTGGTACTATAGCTATATTTCTTACCATCAGGAAATCCGTCTGCTTGTTTGCCTTCCAATATCATTAAAAAAAATTACAAATTGGGTATGTTACAATTTATAGAAATCGGAAGCTTATAAATATTTATTATATATAGCGTCATTGTATTTTCAAAAAACTTTGTGTAAGAGACTTGTTAAATCAATTTTCATAGTCAGAAAAGAGCAGTAGAAATGTGGTGGGTATGATTATAGGTTTAGGGGGGAAGTGGGCGTGGCTTGCTGCGGGTTTGGAGGGGGACGAATGGAGGAATACACTGTAAGAGCGAGCGCGACGGACGTTGTATTATAATTTATTGAGTTTTCCCAGCAACACCCAGCAGTCTCACACAAACGATCCGTCTGCATGAAAATGTATAAAGCTTTCATAACTTAGTTATTGTGATTTTAAAATGCAATTTAATCTTAATAAACCAACTGCTAAAATTGTTATTGTGGTAGGATCCTGCGCTGAATAGCTCGAATTAGTGTAGTTTACCCATTTCTACTAACATAATACCTTGCTTGCTACTGTTATGTTATGGGAAGGTAGGTAGCCAGTAAAATGATACGTGAACGTATCCAAGAACTTAGTTTGGCCAACCATAAATAAAGATTGCTGGACAAATTACACAAATTGATCTAACCCCAAAGTAAACAAATTAAATGCTTGTGTTATGGGTGTTAGTCTACGACACTAATAGGTACATAGAAAATACTAAATATATACATGAATAAATTTAATAAACACCCAGACCCGGAAATACAAACATCTAAGTTCATCACACATCCCCGTCGGGAATCGAACTCGAGGCTCGCAGTTAGTCGATACGGTTAGGCGGCGGCTTTTCATAGAAACCCTTTAAGTAAACGGAATTTAAAGTAGCATAACCTACTTCGGAACGTAGGCTTGGGTCACAATCAGTTGTACAGTTAGCGTGGGTCGCGGCCGGGACGCAGACACACGACAGACAAACATTTTAAAAATACAAAAAATGTGTTCTGTTGTACGTTTTTACTTGTCTGGATCTATTTTTTTATATTTTCAATGTACATAGTTAACTCTTCTATAGTTTTACCGTACGTACAGATATATATTTTAATTGTTACGTCCTTTCTTATTTAATTATCCTCTAAGAGCGAGCGAATGCTTTATTGACTTTCAGATGAGATTTATTCCCGAAATACCTGTTTAATCGTGTTCGTTATTCACTAAACTGTACTAAACTAGTAGTCCGGGATCTGGGTTCTCACTCTATTGCACACTGTCTTCCCCAATAAGTTCATTGATACACATGTGTTGGTCCACGACATTCAGTTATACTTGCTTGGACTGACGTTTTTACCCGCCGCCTAAAGTTTTTGGTACAGGATACCACTACTACTTTTACTTTAATTAATTGTAAAACTCTCAACTCAGCAGCAGCTGTTGTCACAAAAGCGTAGAATGTGTTTGTGGAGTTAGTCGTCGGCGCTGATGGCTGCGTTTCCGAAACAAAAAAAACTTTAGAGAACTCCATTATAAGACTCCCGTTACTGCAGATATACCTCACTCGTTTCTATTATTTTGACAAAAAAACCTACTTGGGTATTTTACAATATTTTTGTCTGCATGTTTTTTCAGAAGAGACGATTCTCTGCCGAGTAGAAGTATACCGGAATTGTTCTTATGAAATAATAAGAATTACTCAAAAAAATATTTTATTACAAACAATAAAAATACAACAACAAATGGCTGGTAATTTATGTCCATTTTAAATAAATAATTTACAGTTTTTACTGAAAATTTGTAAAAATACATCCACATTTGTTTTTTTTTACATTTAATTACATTGCAATAATATGCAACGAATGCGATGACCCCATCGTCAGCTAGTGAGTAATGTTAGATCGCTGATTTATTGTAGTCAGTCAGGCTCTAGGTAGGTACTGCAACAACTGGCCCGGCTTAGTATCACCACCAAGATATAGACCCAGGCAGCTCGTAAGAGGCAGGCACGTCAATGTCACTGTCACCGTGACATTCACTAGGTGGTAGAATCTTGCAACTACTCGCCCGGATTGGTACCACCGCCTTACCTATTACTGCCACAATAGCGTCAGTGACTGACATTGTCGTGTTCTGGTTTGGAGGGTAGGGTAACTTACTCACGCAAGAGGCTTACCATCCTAGCCTCAGGTTAGCAGCGCACCATTTCCACCTTTGGTGCCAATAGGCGACGTGTATTTCTTACCATCAGGAAATCCGTCTGCTTGTTTGCCTTCTAATATCATAAAAAAAACGCGAAAATCATGACGGCATGAAATTCTATAGGTTATCAATCTTTCGTTTAACGTTGTTCATTTTTCGTTCCCAAATATTTAGTATATATTATACATATAGTTTCCCTCCCTGGGACTTGGTGATACTACCCTATTTGTCCCTGAAAATGCCGTAAAAGTGAAACCGGTGCTGTAATTATGTAAAATTTAAAATAACATAAAATGCATAAAGCAATCCAAGTGTTTCTCACATTAAACATTTCACATAATTAAGTTTGTATGTCTTACAAAATAATTATTTAAACATTCATCACCACTTCAAGTTACTTCTCTTTCTCAGATCTTTCCTTACAATTTAAGCTCTTTTCCCCTTCCTTATTCGCAGGAGCTATCATTAATAAATTATTACCATTTCTATCTCCCGCCAAATTTCTAAACGGCATTTGACGCCATCTTGAAAAATAATATTGATTTGGTAGAATCTTCAAATGATCTTTGTTAAAAAGAAACTCTTTGGAACCTCTTGGAATGTTCCGTCTTAGAACCTCTTCATTCTCTTCATTCCCGTACCTAAATTCTCTTCTATCTTCTATCTCCTGGAGTTTTCTGCTCTCATCATCGTATGGTCTTTTACGAAGACGTCTTTGACTTAATGGCGACTCGCATTTGATAGCCAATCCAGAATTCTCTTTATTTATTACGCCATGATTTTTTTGCCATTCTAGAACTTCACAAAGAAGTCCGATGTACCTGTGAAAATTGTATTTACAAATATTATGGAACTTTCTCAAAGTTACTGTTAAGTGAATTAAAAAAGATTATTACAGAATATGTAGACGATGAAAATGATTGAAAGAGGAGCAATTAATCTAAAGCCATTAATTGCTCCTCTTTCAATCTTTATTGTTGCCCAATGTTACATTGTATATTTAGAAACTGATTTTTAGAATTATGTAAACATTTTAATTGTTTAATTAATTTTTGTATTGCCTGTTGCACTGCCATATCTTGTCATGTCAGCAAATGAGATATTCTCAAAGCTAGATTTGGAATACATTAACATCGTGAAGCAGGCCAGCTCTACAAGTCAGCATCCAACACTTAGCAAAACAACTAATTAAGTTTTAAGTTTAACATACTTTTATATATCACTATAATACTAAGTATGTATCTCTGTATATTGCTAATGACAAATAAAGTTTTATTCAGTTTCAGTGAATGGCCTTCCATTCACTGAAACTGACTAAAACTTTGAAGTATGACCAGTGCCTTCACTGAAATATCTAGGTACTTTTTAAGTGATTCTATTTTTATATGTTTTTCCTTTATTATAATTAAATGAAAAAAGGTACCTGATAGCCATCCTTAGTATCTCATTCTTAGAAAGCTTCTTATCTGGCGGATGGGTCGGCACAAGGCGTCGCAACTCCGCAAATGCACCGCTCACGTTCTGCTGTCGCCACCGCTCGCGGCAGTTAGTGAACAGCTTTCGCGGGGGACGGAGCACACACGAGGCCAAAGATGGCATGTCATCTGGAAGATTCTGGGAAAACAAGTGATTTTTTTTCATACAAGAGGAAGCAGATGGGCAAGTGAATGGTAAGTGATCCAAGTCCCAGACGTTCACGACACGAGGAGTATCACAGACGTATCGCTATCCAGACAATAATCAATGCGTTTTTGTCTCAAATATTCTTAAAAGTCGCGTTAGTTTAAAATTACCGCCATGCTTAAAGCAATTACGGTCAATTATTCAAAAGTAAAAGAATGCAGCATAAAGAACTTAAACATGACTTAAGCGTCTCCAGGCCTAAGTTCTCTAATAGAGTACGTATTATCTACCAATTCAAACAAATACCATCGTTTTTGTATCGACTCTGCTTTTTATCATTTATTTGTGAATTATTAATTACATAAAATAATTTGAGCCGAGGTATGAATGTATCACATTTTTTTGATCTTATAGTAACGCCTTATTGCAATATTTATGTAACATGAATATTTCAATTAGCGGTCTTATTACAGTGTGAATAGTATACTGTGGATGTTGAGCTTACTACGAACACAAACAAACTAAGTAACAGCAAAACATAAATGAGATAATAGGATAAGAATAAATGTTATTTAAACAATTACCGTCTTATTAATAAACTATGATTAGCGTCAGAATAACTTTACTCCAAGACTTAAGCATAGATTAGGCAATTATGGCATTAATAAACAAGGAGTAAGGACGGAGTAAACTAATCCAAATTTACTCCCGGAGTAAAAGTTATTCCGCGGAGCCATATGGTTTAACGCTGGAATAAGCATAGATTTGTAATTGTATTTCCAATTTCCATTGAGATTTATACACTATATATATATATATATATATAATATAACATACGTCCGGAGTAACAATACCAACCTTACACTGAGATTAGGGTGTTGCTATGGCAACCCAGTGATATTATAAGTAAAAATAATGACAGTTGCGTACATTTTGACATTTGATACTTTTATTTGTCAATACGTAATGATGCGCGCGCGGTTGGATTAATAATGGTAGATCTTCCAAAGGGTTATTATTATAGTATTAAGATGTCTATATCATTTTATATGCCATAATAATGTTGATATTTCTTCGATTCCTTTTATAATTCTTTTTTTTTTCTTTTATAATTCTCAACTTGTCAATGAAATAATATCTATTCATCATAACCCAGAATAATTACAAAAACAGACAGTAGTAAATACTCATACGAATACTAAACAAATATAAATCATATGGCTCCGCGGAGTAACGTTTACTCCGGAGTAAATTTGGATTAGTTTACTCCGTCCTTACTCCTTGTTTAATAATACCATAATTGCCTAATCTATGCTTAAGTCTTGGAGTAAAGTTATTCTGACGCTAATCATAATTTATTAATAAGGCGGATTGTGTAAAAAATAAACAAAAAACTTCCTTCAATCGCGTGCGCTGCTACTATTAAGGTAGAACAAAATGATGTATTACAATTTTTCAGTACACATCACTATCTATAAAAAAGGTCGCGACCGCATATCTTTGTCTTTTATAGTTACGTCACAATAAGCGTCCTTTTATTTAAAAAAAATAATTAAAATACCACCGCTAGAAAAGGCTCTTTTTTCGTACTTAGGTATTAATCCTTATCAAAATAAATAAATCATTATTTAAGGCTACTTAAATACATTCATATCATCTTTTAAATGATTCAATTCGGATTTTCCATTCAAAAGATATCACGAGTTTAAATAAAAGAAAAAAACTCCGCTCGGCGCCGATGTGCGTTAAAGGGGTACGCGGGAGGGAGTCAACATTATTTTGTCATTATTTTGCCATCGGAACCATTTCTGTACAATAAACTTACTGTAAGACATTGTGTATTTTCTTTTATTATATTATTATGTCCGTGCGGAGCCGGGATGGGCTGCTAGTAGTATGTAAAGTAATACACTAACATAAACTTTGCGCTTTTAAGTTACTGAGCTTTAGTAATGAAACTCGACCGTTTCGACCAACGAGGGGTGGTCAATAGCTAGGTTAGCCTATGGTTGGCGTACACGCCTAACACCACCGACTAATTGGGAAGCTCGGATTCGATACCCGATGGGCCAGGCGTTTGTGTGATGAACATGGATATCTGTGTCTGAGTATTTATTTAAGTATTTTTGTATAGTAGTTTCGTTAGCTAACACTTATAACACAAGCATATATATTTTTTACTAGCTGACCCAGCGAACTTCGCTCCGCCTAACAATCAATGCATGGTCGTGTTACCTTTTAGTTGAACTAATTTAAGCTTTGATGAACATAATACAATGATATAAAATAAATATTAATATGGATAGATATATAAAAGTATTTTATTATAATGAATAATACGTATACAGAAAAATAATAAAAATAATATTTCGTTACTCTATACGTTAGAAATTGTTGTCGGAAGTAGAAAATTTACACAAAATAAATTTCTGAATGCACGCTTAAATGTTAAACTTTTGTCATTATTTCTGTACGGACGCATTTGAGTATCTGCTTAATGCACTATTCAACCTTTTTAATTGATTAAAAAAAATACTGACAATAAAATTATGTCAATTATAACATACAGTATTTGACATCCTGTTGTACAACAATAGTTTGTCGTTGAACATTTATTTTATATTATTAGCTTGTTTTGTGGTTAAATCAATTTGGTGATTAAAAAAATGAAACAACTATGAAAATGATATTGGGACCTAAAGCGGAGTCACAGAAGTACATATAGTCATATGTACGAAGGATAGCGGCTCATTTATTAGGTCATACGAGTTATTAAACATACAGTATAAAATAAATATGCTTAGCTTGCTCCAAGCCGGGGCTCACCAGATTGTCATTGGAGATTAACTGTGAGATGCAGGCTTTACTGCAGGCTCTTCGGTATCCAGTCGTATGTGAAAGCGTATTTGTCACGCCTCTTGCACCCCCGTTCCGAGCTATATATGCATTTAAAAGCTCAGAACTCATGTCACATTTTAAGTTATATTTTGGGATTTGAAAGAACTCTACCAACCGACACGTTGGAAGATAATAACTAAACAAAACCTGGTGTACAAATGAATAAGTATAGTACATACTATCGTTAGCTACATAAATTAGTTACTTTCGGTCCAAAATTTTAGCTTGTCCATTTTACTGTATTTTTTTTTTATTTAAGGCTAAAATTTAACTTAACATTTTTAGTTCAATATTTTTTTTTCAATTTATAAGTTTGTATGAAGAGAGTAACAAATATGGAGATAGTTAGGCAAGTATGTAGGAGTCGTGGCACTTGGCGCTCGATACTCTGTTCGCCCGGCAAAGGACTTGGCGTGATTTTTTTCTTAAATTTCTATTGTTGCTTATATGCGTTGGTGCATTAGAATTAAAATGTATGGTTATTGATATGATAGAATTATATATGTCTGAGCGTTTTTGTTATAGTGACGTGCAGAGACAAAAACTACAATTGACGTAATGTGAATATGGTGAAATTAATATACTGGTGTCTTGCGTATTTTGGGTTTTGGTTTGTTTGGTGTGGAAAATTTACGAAACTGACAATTGTTATTAATTACCTACCTATACTATCTGTCACGAGAAGGCATAAATTATGTAAACAAACGTTCAGCAGTTCCCAACATTTGGGTCAAAGGAAA
>DVZL01000907.1:0-20022 GCA_018236625.1 Lasaia peninsularis
CTAAAGGCACCGGAAATAGATGTCTACTGCTGACAACTAATTGAGATACGCAATACCGATTTTGTGACATTTTGGTTTTACACCCAATTGCAGTTCGTAGTATCTTTCATTTCGTCACCGAGTTACGCAATAGCCCCGCAGGTTGTATCTTGTGAGCTGTGACAGTTGAAATTTTCACAGATAATATTTTTCTGTTGCCGCTGTATAAAAAGATACTAAAATACTGAAAGTAAATATTGAAAGGGGCTCTTATATGTAACGAATGACCCAACCCGACCGATAGATGTCGCTGTCCATATATATAAAGGCAACGAGTATAATATGCCTATTATTTCTCAGAATATCAGTTCCATAAACATTTTAAAATAAACAATTAAACTAAAGTTATATGTGTTTAAAGAGACTATAATTGCCGCTTTTTTTTAATTCCGTGTTCTATTATTTGTTCTTTTCATATATCATCTTCTTTCAGGTGTATATAATGGCCATGGTGAGTAACGACAGTGCACCCGGGAGTTACATCAAACAACTGGACACCAAACCCGTTAATAATAAAGCAGAAATTGCCAAGTGGAAGAACCGAGTGCTGCAAAACAACAACCAGTTGGATAATGCGAGTGCTGATAGTGTCGAAGATGAAGAATACGGGGAGTTTGAGTCGAAAGGAGAGAGTCTGTTGAAGCTTGTTGAGCCGGAACTGGAGAGCCTTGGAGAGAATTGGCTGGCTGCCTTAAAAGACCATGCCTTGCTCAGTTTACCTCCCGGTAAGTTCAAAGTTTTTATTTTTGACCAACCTACCCGACAGACACTGTCCGGTTTTTATTATGAACTAGCTGGACTAGTAAACTTCGTACCGCTTGCACTTAGGTATATGTAAAATAGATGTTGACTTATTCTGAGGTCTACCCGATGTCCACACAAAATGTCATGAGAACAGGACAGATCGGGATAATTTTTTTTTGTCCATCAATTGGTTTTAAGTACCTTCTATTATTTATATTCTTGAGTTAGAAGTAGTGTGACTAACACAACTTTATATGTATAATTGAAATTCGCATAATAAAAAAATAAACCAAAAATTGGTATGGATATAAGATAAATAACATTAATTTATATCCTCTGACGATAATGCTAAATATTATTAAATTCTCTAACTCTTCCATAGTTTTTCTTTTATAAAAATATTCTCCTGACAATTACGAAAATCTACAAAAAATGATTATTTGACCCTGTTAAGTATAAACGAATCCCAATGTCCCTTAGTCGAAAACAAAATGACATGTAATAAAAAAATAATGTTAATTAAAACCCTTGGATATAAATTCATGCCTCAATGCCGCCCACGACACCCCACGTATTTTAATTTTAAATTGAAAGAACAACATTAAATGTTAACTGTATTTGAATCTTTGGTCATCATATTATACTTTTGTTAAGTCATAACAGTTATTGTTTTTTTTGAAAAATTAATTTGTGTCAATGGTTTTTAGCGTTCCGAAAGGGTAAAAACCGAACTCTGTTACTAAGATATCCCTGTTCTTCTGACTGTCATGATCCGATATTTTCTATATTTAATGAATATGATGTATTTATCATTACAATAATAAGAAATCTAAAATACTTTGTAATTTTTCATAGAGTTCGGATCCCAACTTCCGCACGGAGGTGGTGCCTTCTACTGTGCAGAAACAGCTGATGCGTCTCGGCCACATTACGCTCGGGCTTGGCCCGCTCTTCTATATGCTGCAGCATTGAGGTTTAATGCTGGCGGAGATCAGGCAGTCTCAGGTATTAAACTAATAGGAAGTATAATATGTTCATAAATATCATAAATAATAAAAAATTATACAACTTTCCTCTCCATTTAAATAAACAACTATTAGGTTTGGTCGTGTTAAGGGGTTAAATCCATGATACTTAATTTAAATTTAGTAAACATTAAAACTCGAAAATACAGATATCTAACATGTATCACAAAATTGTTTGTCCCCGTTGGGAAGCGAACCCGAGCCTCACGTTTGTTCTAGGAGGCGGTCAAAGTTATTAAAGATTTATTGGAGTGATTAAATAAAATTGAACTTTTATTCTTTAAATATTTCATAAAAAATATTGTAAATGGTACTTGGTATGCCCTGTGATATGTTAACTAATAAGAATCACGTCCCAATTTTAAAGATTGAAAAATAATTCAGCCTCATAATCATGCCTTGTGGAACACCATGTTTCTCGTTAATTTATTATGATAGATTATTATTTGCCATTGGTTATTTATAAGTATTTCCTAATTTATTATTATTTTTAGATAACACGGAGAATGCGGTAGACAATAGAACTAATATGACAGAAAATGGAAACTTTGAGTTTTTCGAAGCTGCAGATGAACGGTTTCATCTTTTATTTGGTAACTTTTCATTTATTTTATAACATAATTATTTTTACTATATTATATATTTATGTACGTTTTCCAGTTTGTATTGTGTGTTTCAAATTCAACCCCGTTAATAATACAAACCTGTAAGTGAATGAAGATATTTATTCATTCACACTTGCTATTGATGTGTGTACATTAGTCCCAAGGGTCACGATTAGTTTCCATACTACCTATTTCTTTTTATTCTTGTTTTTCTTTATTCCAGGCTGTAAGACATCTCTTGTCAGAGATAAGCCTCGCTAGCTTCCTCCACAGACATAACTTTCTTCATACAAAAATGCTGGTTACGGAGACTCATGACACTACCCTTGGATACATGAGCAGTCTTATCCAATCATCCAATCAGTAATACATTTTTCCACGTTATCCATGTCTGACATCAAAAGAGATTTTTTATCTTCCAAAGATACCTTTTGTCATGATAGTTAAAGGAGTGAATTTGATGTTATGTCTGCTATGTAACTTGAAGAGGATGAAGAACATTTTGTGTTCTTCATCCTCTTCAAGTTACATAGCAGATATATAGACAGAGAGGAATCCCATTTGCTGTGGTATCCCATAGCTATGAGAATTACTATGCCGATTTCTTTCACATGTATTTAAAAAATTCTTATACTTCTAGAATATTATTACCGTTTATTTAGAGATATTGCGTAAAAAATTGAGGATTGCGCAATGGTAAATAAAATTTAATAGCTGCATTAGTCGATCGACAAAATAAAATTAATAATAATTTCACATTTACTTAAAAAATTCTAATACTTGTAGAATTATCTTACGGTATGAAAATTTAGATATATTGCTAAAAATAGGATAGTGGCAAAGAAATTTAACAGCAAAGATGGGCCTAACGATAAAAAATCTATATTAATACCTAATAAAAAATGTTAATGTGCATGTTTTTTAAGTTACATTAGGTATGTTTTTAAGAAGTTTATATTTTTTCCACTTAACTGTTTAATTTGTACCAGTTAATAAGATGATATTTAAGAAAGAAATAATACGACTTACTATGCGAATTATTTGAATTTTTGTTTATTTTTTCAGGTATTTGTATGGAAGCGTTGTGTGCACAACGAGATATGAGCGTGGAAAACACAATCTCGGTGTTGTTGTCGTTGGTTACTTTGTTAGATGCCCCAGAAAATAGGGCGAGGCTGCTTAAAGACAGGTATTTGTAATGACGTTGCCCCTTTTTAATTTGCCATAAGTACCATAAAGGTAATCGATTTTATCCCGTCGCCTAGAATATTTATACAGTAATAAAAAAAACAAAAAAGCTGCAAAATATGCAAATGAAGTCTCAAGACTAATTTGTCGCATTACTATGACATTTACAACTAATTGAAATGTAAGAACAGATTAGTAAATATATTTTTATTTCACATCGACCCTCTTCTTATAGATGAATCACATCATTTATAATTCGAAATCTTACTAGCGCATTGGAACTCGGCCTAACTAAGTTCCGCCGAAAAAACTCACCAGTAAAAGTAGCGATTAGTTACAGACATTTTTGTCATCTGCATACTTTGCAATATTAAAATATAATTTTTAATATAATTTATATAATACGTACATGACCTTATTACATATGAAGGAATTATTAATTCTGTGGAGACGAGTCAGACCGGTCAAGAAGACAACCATATTTTTACAAGATTCGATACAAATTTTGTAATAGAATAAATAAATACAATAGTGTAATAATTTAGTATCATAAATCAGAGTTTACATTTTTTTTATTTGACAGGGCTTTGGCAATAGAACTGTGCCAGATAATACACCGCACAGGTCTTACTCAAGAGAGCATTGAAGCGCTTTTATTGGTCGCTGATGTGCTTTGGCTAGTCATACAGGGCGCTAGAGAACAACTACATTCCAACATGCAAGCCAAAATAAAAGGTAATACATATATTATGTATAAAAAGTGTCATTGTCTTCTTCTTAATATATATAAATAATATAAATTTTGTGTCACGTACGTCCGCCACAAATTACAAAACTACTGAGATAGCTCACATCACAATTTGTAGTCGGAATATTATTTTATAAACTATTTGTTTATTATGTGACAGTCACATAATAAACTCCAAACGATTCTAACAGATGGCGATATCTACTGCCAGGAATGACTAAGTATCCAATAGATGGCGCTATATTAAAAGTACAAACGTGTCATTTAAGCTTTAATTAGCTATAGCAAAGCATGGCCGGGTCTACTACAATATATTTATTCACATTAGTTGCTAGTTTTTTGTTAGCTGAATAATGAATCGTTAAGAGATTTTATTGATTCCATATATTTTATTAACATTTTTTTTATGTCATAAGGCAACAAATAAGCTCACGGATCTCCTTATGGTAAGAGACAACCGTGGCCTATAGATGTTGTATTATTCTATCATTAGCTTAACGCCATCGACCAACCGCAAGGCTTTAAGTTCGATTCAAATTTTAATTGAAATTTACTCTGATATCTATATAAGTATTTCTATGGATTAATATCATTGACGAACCATATAATTTGCTTACTTTAGGGTTAGATCAATTTGTGTAATTGTCCAGGGATATTTATTTGTTACAAAATATAAAAATCACATTCGTGTTTGAGCGGATGTGGTCTTCTAAAAAACATAAAACGGCAAGAAACTAAAAAACGACAACTATTATGTTAAACAGAATATTAAAACTTCTTTTGGGTACTAAGAACGTTACTCAGTTCAATGACGTAAAACTTTACCTCGAATACATAATTATATGTATATTGGTAAAAAAGTTTATTAAGAAAATACATAAAACAAAATGTTTATTTTCAGAACTAGCACCAAACGAGTCATCTGAGAGTGTACCCCAGTCCGTCTTAGAGGTAGTTCATACTTTAGGCGAGGGGGGTCCAACTGGTGATCTGCCCCCAGGAAAATCACTAGTGTTTGCCTGTTTGGAAGTTTGCGTGTGTCTTCTCGTTCGGAGGTTACCTGCCCTGAGTCCCCTGAAGCAAGAGGGGACGGTGGGGGTGATTGGGGTGAGAAAGGGGTTGGGGGTACATGGGGACACCTTGTTAGTCAAGAGCTTGGCTTGCATGTCAGAATTGACATCGCTCACTAGTCCACAAGGTAAGTTTCATTGAAATTAAATAAATAGAGTTTGGTGTTTCTGTTTTATGAAATTGGTGCCATGTATTTACTTTCGGAAGTTTATATAAATATAATTAACTAGGTAACCAGGTGAAATCTTGAGATTGCACTCGTAATAACAACCTATCCGGAATATGTAGTGTTGCTAACTCTTTAAACTGGATAACGTCATTTAAATCGGCCTTGTGAGAATGAATAGCCGTTTCAGATTTCAGCTTCATAGTAACATAACTTTAAACTGGGTACTCCACTGTTGAAACTGGCATATTTCTGAACATCTATTAAGTTTATCATATGGTAAACTAGATGGCGTTGTGCCTTTTTAAATCGCACAAAAATGGTCTATCACTTGTGTTAGCTGTTTTATTACACGCCAGAGGTATTTAATTTTTTTTTCTGATCATTTGCCCTTTTCACCATCTCTGTCGATTTTAACAAAGATCAAAATCAGCCAAACCGGTCTGTTGTTGAGTTAAAACGAGACTTATGAACAGCAATTGATTTTTATATTGTAGATCTGTTGTAGGATTGTCAATTGTCCCGATCCCTACATAACTAGTAGTCTTTCATATTCATTACAATCTTCATAAAAACACGCCAGTTTCGAAGATTCTTGACACAACTCTCAAATAACACACGAGCTATTTTGTCGTGGAATGTCAACCTAGGTCTCCCCGGATACCAGTAGCCATCCTCATTTGCGTTGTGTATCTATTTTATTAATATTAAAACAACTCTTTTAAACTTCTAAACAACTTAACATATACGGTACATTCATTTTGATACGGAAAATTTTGAATAAAACCATTCAGACTAATTTAGACTACTGAAAGGTCGAAAATAACAAAACTGAGTCTACATAAACCAAAATTACGCACAGAAAGTGCGTAATTTTGGTGCGAAAAAAAAATAATAATTTTTGAAGGAGTGCAATATATTAAAGATAGCAATAACTCATTTAACAGTTTTAAAACAAAATTGTCTAATTACATTTATGAAAATTATTAAAATATATAACTTTTGCCATAAACTCGAGCAAACTGTTAAACGGGTGACAGATAATATAGCTAATATAAGTCAATTGCGTATTTTCTCAAGTAAGTGGACTTTTGTCTTTTTTGAGAATAAATCTTTTAAACCTACTACTACTACCTTTACCTACTTGTAATTTATTTATATGTAAAGGTGCTTTGTCCGTGCTACCGACGATCCTGTACCTGGCGACGGAGGTGGTGCGCGAGAGCCGCGGGGCCGAGGTGGTCCCGGACGTGGTGGCGGAGGCGGGCGTGGTGCTGCTGCAGCTGGCGGCCGAGTGCCGCAGCGCGCGCGTGTTGCCGCACACCTCTGCTGCACTCGACCAGCTGCTGCACGCCACGCTCGCCAAGCTCGTCGAGCGGGTCAAGACCGGTGAGTGAGGGAGCTGCTGCAGTACCACTGTTTACGTGGATGGGGTCTAGACTGAACGAAGAAGATAAATCTTTTCTTTTTTACTTGTATAAAGAAGCAATCAGTCGGTCACATCTGATCTTAAATCCTACTAATACTATAAAAGTGAAAATTTGTAAGTATTTATGGATGTTATGAAAAAATAACTGGATGGATTTGGATGAAAGGGTATGTTTTGCCGACTACATTAAAAAAAGGGAATGTTTTGCCGACTACATTAAAAATAGGGAATGTTTTGCCGACTACATTAAAAAAGGGTATGTTTTGCCGATTACATTAAAAAAGGGTATGTTTTGCCGACTACATTAAAAAAAGGGTATGTTTTGCCGACTATATTAAAAAAAGGGTATGTTTTGCTGACTACATTAAAAAAGGGTATGTTTTGCCGACTACATTAAAAAAAGGGAATGTTTTGCCGACTACATTAAAAAAAACATACCATTTTTAAGGAATAAGTATCATAAGTCGGAAAATATTCTACTTATCTATGTTATTAAAATAATTCACGTGGGCGAAGTTGCGGGAAAGCTAGTTACTTAGCACATAAATTGAGTCCACTAGATAACATATTTTCCTAAGTGCTGAATTTTTTGTTTATATTTAAATATGGTGGTGCATAATCGGTGTCCGTTTTTGACGCACGGGGTTTCGATCCCCGGGTAGGGCAACTTGGTCTAGTGAGTTTTTTCAATTTATTTCAAAAATATAATGTTGCCTGAAATTTGTTTTGTGTCCGATATGGCGATGTACTTGTTCCTTAATTTATAACCTAAGCGAGAAGCGTGAGAACTAACAGATACTGATCCCCCCCCCAGAGGACGCGGAGCAGCGGCTGAGCGCGGTGGTGGGCGCGCGGGCCATGGCGGCGCTGCTGGCGCACGCCGCGCCCTCCGCGCCGCTGCACTTCCCCGCCATCAACCACTTCCGGCAGTGGCTCGACTGCGCCGACCACGAGGTCACCACCACCTCTCAGTTGTGCACAACCTACCATTTTCTGTGTAGATGTAGATTGGGCTTAAGTTGATGATCTCGTTAGTTCATCACTAAATAAGGATTACTAATAACGAAATAACGATTAATACACGTCACTATCACGTTGTTTATTTAAAAATTTTGTATGGCTGGTATGAAATTTTTACATTCTAATTTTTAAAGCATTCGCGAATACAAATTTTAACTTAGACTCGCCTTGTTGGTCCCCTGTGTAGAAAATATAGTGTAGAATAGATGCAGTTCGTAAGAGGCAAGCATAGGTTAACCTTGAGTCACTCCCAACAACACTTAGCGCGATTTACCGCGTTACCTATTCCTACCGCTATAATGACAGTAATTTATTCAGGTCCGGAGGGTAAAGTAGCCGGTAGACTTACACGTCAAGCCTAACACCCTGGCCACATGATAGCGCCACGCCTACAACATCTATACGTCACAGTTATCTCTCACAATTAGAAGATGTATGAGCTAGTTCTCTGCCGTGACACATAACAAAAGTTTTCATGTCCGTCAGACGTTCGCGGTGTGGTGCGGCGCGCTGCGCGCGGTGTGGGGCGGGCGGGGCGGCGCGGTGTCGTGGTGGGCGCGCGCGCTCGGCGGCCGCGTCGTGGCGCGCGCCGCCGCCGCGCGTCACGTGGAGTCGGCCGCGCACGCGCTCGCCGCGCAGGCCGCCGTCGCCGCGCTCGACCTGCTCGTGGACGCCGCGCCGCAGGACTCTCGTATGGATATACCTTTTTAAATATATTCATTTCGTTTATATATTTCCTATAACATTTATTGAAAGGCAAAAACAGTACCTTTTCTTATATTTGAAATATATTAATAATTTTGATCTAATAAATAAATTCACGTAAATATGTCTTATCAAAATACAGTATGATACTAAGATAAGGAAGTGATTATATTTTACTTTTCTTGCACAAAGAGGATAAACATAAAGGTAAGAGCGTACGTACTAAAGAAAGATCTTAGTTTATTGTTAACACATTTTTTGTGATTCATTTGACACTTTCTGCGTTCACTAACTGCGTGACTCGTCTCCATAGAATAAAGTCAATTCCTTCATGGTATGCATTTTTACAATAAACTTCCCGACCACATAAAAAATCTACCTTTAAATAAATATAAAAAGTGTGTTAAATCTTAATTATATAAAAAAGTTTGTCATACTATTGCAAAATATGTAGATGATAATGCTTGGGATTGTTATATAATTTAAAATTTATCTATTAAGAAAAAAAACAAGCCCGCTGAGTCTCTTTCACCGGATCTTTTCAGTGAGTGATCCCGATCCGGTGGTAAATTTTAGAATTATATACACGCGTCACAATAACCGCTTGTAAGGTCTATGTGAAATAAAATATTTTCTATTCTATCCTATATACAGGAATACAAATGCTATGGATCCTGGTGCCCATCGTGATCTCGTACCTGCGTGAGACCAACGAGCTGTCTCGAGCGCCCCCACACGTGAAGACTCTGCACGAGTTCGCTCTGCAGTGGCTCATGAGGGTCGGACCTAAATATCCACAGGTAGGAGATACAAGTTATATTCATCTTGAATTGACAACCTTGGTGGTCTTAGGTTAGCGTTTCGGACTTACCGGTAGTCCAGGTTCTAATAATCCCAGATACGACCCAAACTAAAAATGGGTCGGGTTTACTTTTTTGGTTTGCAGAGGTCAGATGTCAGTCGCTCCATGTAAAAACTGATTCCCTTGTCAAATCCCCTAGATTAGGTAGGCGACCCCGATATCATTTGACATGAGCATAGCACAATGACAATCAGTTCACTTGGTGGAAAGTGACAGTGATGCTGGGGTCAAAATGGTAATGTACTAAGAAGAAACCTGTGTGATTTAAAGGCCAAGTTGTATTTCTTAAAAACAAGAACTCAAGAACAGCCGAACCGATTTGGCTAAAAATGGTGGGGAGGTAACTTAGAACCAGGAAAAGGACTTTCAGTTTTCATGAAATTTGTGTGCATATCGAGTATGCATGAGAATCGGTCAACATCTATTTTTCATACCCTCCTAAGTGCGGGCGGTACGAAGTTCGCCGGGACAGCTCGTATTAAGTAAGAAAAATATGTATCATTTTAGGAATTCAAGACTATGATGCAACAATCTTCGGAGCTTCGTAGCAAGCTTGAGAACGCGGTAAAGGCGAGCCAGGCCAACAGGAACAGCCGCCAGTCTCTACCGCAGCGTCCCGTGTTCGAATCCCGACCCGCCAAACCCACCATACAACTTAAGACGGACTTTAGTGATTTTAGGTAAATTACCTGTGAATTAAATTAAATTCGGAGTAAAATACTTGAGGTAATGCATAATTCTAAAATATTATTGTATGCGTCTGGGTTGATCCTACGTACTGAGAGTGTTTTTTTTAATATTGCCAATGTGATTACGGCGGTAAATTATTAGTTATTAATGTCACTTTGGCACAGATAACTAATATTTGGGCTAATTGTGAGCCAGGACCTTTTTGCGAAGCAAGGTCGACATTTATTTATGCATTAAAAGTAACTAATGGTTCCTACTGACAAAACTTTTTTCTAATGCCACATATGTAACTAAAGAAATAGGTTAAGTTTCGAAAACATCAAGTTTAATTGTTCTTCTGAGATGTAGTTTGTCATAATTTTCGAAACGCTTACGTCTAAAAATGATAAAAATATAAATATTTATTGTACCGAATTATAAAACACAAATGTTTTTCAATTTTATTCCAAATATCACACTGTTACTGGACATATTTTTAATTAACATGATTACCTTTTGGTAACTTAAAACTCAACGAAGTTCAAACTCTAAATATAGTTTTCCCATGAAAATTAATAAAACAGAATAAAATAAGTATTCCTGTTTTTCTTTTTAGTATAACTTCAATGTCTAGAAACGTGATAATTTAAGATTTTATATGTAGCTATTGACAACATATTATAGTAGGGGAGTCCAAAAAGGGATTTGGTAGATATGCTAGATACCATCTACCATCGTTAAACACCTTTGCATACAAAATCTCTATATAGAGCCGCACGTGTAGGATACTCGATATACTCTAAGACGTTATTACGTCATGCTAAAACGTATTTATTTAAATAATAGGGAATATGCATGTGATTTAGATATGGCCGAAAAAAATAACGTTTAATCTTTATTGCTGAAGAACCCATATAAATATTTTTGCAAATATTCATGTTTTTATTACTAAAATTAATTCTTTAAAAGTAGTATTTTTCAAATTCCCTCGCAATTTTTGAAAAGTCAGGACGTGTTCACGGTCCAATGTCAACGCCATGTCAACTGTAATCCTTATTTTTGCATTTTTGGGCATAATATGAAAATGTTCGCACATAGGGACAAAACAATATTTATAATATATATTGTGAAATTAATAAAGTGAAGTGTGATAACACTATACGTGTGACGTCACGATAAAATATAAAATGACGTTGATTTAAATCATCCGAAAATGATGATACTTTGGATAATTTTTTTTTTAGCTTATTTATCACTATTTTGAAGGTGTTATATATTTTTTTTCAGTTATATAATTACTTGAAGTATTGTTTAAAAAAATAAAAAAACATATGCATATTCCTTATTAAATAGTTTAAAAAATTAAATTCCCGAAATGGATGTAATAGTTATGGTTAATGTTGTAGTGATGGAACAAGTTAATAAAATTGTATATCTTGGTAGAATTGAAAGTACACTGCTGATGTAGAAAGGAGAGTGAGTGCTGGTAATAGAGTAAATGGAACGCTGCGTAAACTACTTTGAAGCAAACTGTACAGTTAGGGTGTTAATGAGATGACAAGGTGGCTGTTTAAAAATAAGAAAGAACATTCCGATGGTTTAGTCATGAGGAGAGAATGAAAGATTGACAAAACAGATATACAATGCGGCTTTAGCTACCCGGGGACACCTAGTTAGGAGTTCCCCGACCAAATTGCTCGTGTCTTATTCGAGGACGGTGTCAAGAGTCTTCGAAAACGCCGTGTTTGTATCAAAGCAGTAACAAATGTGTAAGAAATTAGGCAAGTGTGTAGGGATTATGATACTTAGCACCAGATTCTCTTCAACTAACCCGCAAGGAATCTTGCGTGTACATAAGTATATGTAAATCGTTTTTCGTGACAAAATTATCTATACAAATAAATAAAATTGGAGTGTTTGTATGTAATATTAAAATAATCGCTTTTTGTTAAATGTATATTTACAAGGTACATATACCAAGATATTTTTAGAATGTTTGTCTGCCTGTCCTATGTCTGTCTACCTGCTAGTCTCTGAAACGGCTGGACCGATTTTGACAGACAGCTGAGGTAATAAGAAATGGCTTAGGCTACTTTTATTTTGAAAAAGTATGAAATAAAATAATTAAATAAGAACGCGAACGAAGTCGCGGGCACAGCTAAATTTAAAATAAAATTAAATGTTTGAGTAGTTTCAGAAACGCATACAAATTAAAATGTACTACATGATACAACAATTAAATTCTGCACTTACATTTATTGGGTAATAGGTGATGAACAAACTATACCCTTGTTATAATTTAAAAAAAAAAGACCAATCAAAATTTAGTATTTTTATTATAATACATTGTAAACCACACACACATATTTTCGAAATATACGAATACGTTCACACTTGCGATTATTTACTTAAGACTTTTTAATGTTTATCTATTTCAAATTGGGTGTTTTTTATTTTCTACCAGCTTAACAAATACAAAATAAAAAAAGTCTATTTCATCAATAATCTGGATATTCACATATTTCTATGCAGTAATTTTAATTAAATAATACAACCAAATTTCTAACAAAATATACTATTCGATTTTCTATACAATGTTTTATATTACAGGTTTAAGGTTCTTAAAGTCTAACTGATAGCTTCAATAACAAAATTGTAATACTTTCACTTTGTTTGTAATTTTTTAAATACCCAGCCTGAAAAATATAACCATAAATACGGCGAAGCCGAAATCGCATCCACGAACGAACACATAGAACTAACCTAATATTAAAGTAATTTACAGATTCTTATTTACAAAATTTCGTAATTCCTGTACAAGTTTTTTTGTGAATTTACTATTATTAGTAAATACCTGTGGCTTTGCCTACGCAGAAAATTTATAAACACGCGTCGGTGGAGTTTATTATATCGCCATCTAGTGTACAAGTTTTGTTAAAAAATGACAGCAGACTGAAATTGAATCGGGCAGAAATAAATTGTCCTTTTTAAAGATACAATTTTATTTCATTAACTTTAAAAAACTGAAGCAATGTAGGTTTAGTAGATGGTGGTAACAAAACATAAAAAAACAGAGGATAAACTTGTCGCAAAACTGCGGGTAATCACTAATAAAGAGGTATTTAATACATACAAAATTCATTATTTTAAATAAAAAATATATTTTCCTCATAGCACAGTACTACTCTACTCCTCCTTAAGCTAACATAACTATATTATAAAATATATAAAAATACTCGAAAACTGATAAACTCAAAACAATATTGATAATTAGAAACAAATTGGCAGCTCAATTGCTAAAAAGACCATCCTGACATTTTGTCTATTAAAAACAAGCTAATAAAAATAGGTTTAATGCTGTGTATTAAATAACAAGCAAATGTGTAATTAACTTGCCAATATCGAAAGAGATGTAGGATATAAATATTGTATCCCAGAGTCTTTAAGCATATGTTATATGCAAAAAGTTAAATTATTAACAAATATTTTAAAACTAAAAAATATATTTTAAGTTTAGGCATTGTTTCTCCACTAGAAAAATAATAGCTTCAAGTTGTAAGAAAATGAGGGTAGATGGAAAATATTTTTGAAAATAACCATTTTTACTAGTCTATACAACCATATGCAAAAATGTAATATTACTTCACCGAGTAACACTTAAATCTATGTTATGTACAAATTGATTTTCCGAATGTGTCTATGGCAATTTGTGTTTTTGAATATTATAATTTGACAAACTTCAATGTATTCAAATTTATTATTAACATATAACTTATTGGTTATATAACTATTTACAGGTTGATATTTTGTGAAACAACATACACTCTTAAAAAATCTAATTCATTAGAAAAACAACTTTTACCTGTACAACACTGGTCAAATTAAAACAGGCTATTCTAATCAATTATTAAAAAAAAAGTCTAGAACATTTATAGTGATGTTTGTTAAAGTATTGTTATAATATAAAAATGAGTTATTATATGTGTAAATATTTGCACAGCATATAAAATGCATTTAAAATAAGAGATAAAAACATGTGTGACATATGTAAGAATTTAAGTGGCTAACTCAGTTTAACTTAACACCTATGTTAGAGATTTCGTCAAAATGTTTTCCTTATCTATGTTACATAAATATATTGTCAAACTAATTATGTATTTACATTAATGTATTATTCGGAAACCATATACTTATATTTACATACATATTTAAACAGTAGATAATTTCATTATCATGTAAACGAAAAGATCATTATCATCGCGATATTTTTTATATCAATAATATTAATAACATATCTTAGTAAACTTGAATATCTTTAAAAATACTATTATAAATAATTACAATTGTATTAAGAAATACAAAGATATATTGATAGCAAAATTAGGGAAATATTAAGCACCGGAATATTAGTAATTTAAAATATTTGCAACACTAATTTCAATCCATATTTCAAATATTTTACATAACAAAAATAGTTATAATACAACCTTTTCTTATTGGTACAGATTGATATACTTCGATTATATATTATTTCAAATATTAAAATGTGTGATTATATTATGTGTATAGTACAAAGATCATAATATTCCAATAAACGAAATAGTAACATTTAACAAAATATTAGTACTACCTTTTTTCATTGTATTTTGTATGTATATAAATTATTAGTAGTTATTACATCTACATTCATTTTATCATATTATGTACAGTGTACAAAGATCGTACGTAATATGTATTATTTCAATATATTTAATATTAAATAATATCCAAGTATATCCAAGACGGTATATTTCCTTTTTTTACAATAGATCAAATACAAAATAAGTTGGCAATGTAATATAACAAGTAATACAAAATCTTCGTGTTTTGAAGGTTTACTTAAAAGCTCACCTGAATTTCAGTTTACTGAAAAATATTATGAAATGGTGTAATGGTAAACTCTTTCAATTATAATAAATAATTAAATGATCAATAAGGACTTAGAGATACATGAATTCTACAAAAGTGTATTATATAATATATACAAATATTAAAATAAATAGTTTATGGACTTTAATAAAAATAATTTCTGAAAATTCCCAATATATGGGATACCGTCAAACCAAAATATTTATAAATACAATATTTGGATAGTTATTTAGCACATTAAAAATATTTTCCAAGTACCCACATTTATCAACATACGAACGTCCTGTGCGCTTGAGCGCTGCTTTAGCGATCGCGTTTAAAAAACACGTAAAGTAAACACTATTCTTTCTCCGACTTTTTCCGTTTCTTCTTCTCTGTCTTCTCAGTCTCCTTTTTCCCCTTTTTCTCTACTTCCGGCTCTGGAGATTTAAACTCTTGTCGTCTCTTTTTGGGTGGAGATTTAATAGGAGTCTTTTTCTCTGGTGTTGGTAGTTCCTTTTTCGAAGATCTTAGTTGCTTCGGGGAACACACTTTTTTTTCTGGCGTAGGGGATCTTGATTTCGCCTCACTAGTTTCTGAGGACTCCTGTTGTTTCTCCTTTGCTTTCCCTTTCTTCTCTTCTCCGGGTATACCGAGTATTTCCGCCCATTGGTCGGGCGGTGGTGTTGGTTGTTTTTTCTCCTCTTCAGTTGACTGGTCAGATTGTTTCTGGGGGACAAGCGGAGCTTTAACTATTTGCCCATTGAGGCATTTAAACGCTTTAAAGCGAACCTGCATCGGACACTATAGATTTTAAAACTCTTTTACTCGATTTTTATATATCAAGGGAACTGTTTCGTTTACAATGATTGAATTGAATGATTTGTTAAAATATATTTGAATAATAAAAAAAACTTGAAAATATGAGCGTAAGCACAACAATTTGGCAGACATCTCTAAAAAATGAAAATTATATTTATTAAGACATTTTCGACACCTTAAATCTTTCTCAACAAGAAAAATTAAACCGGCGCTTCGTTCGCATTTTAAATTCCCGCGGATAAGTTTTTCCTGTTGAGTGATCTGCATAAAGGTTTCGCCGTGACTTAGTTACACAAAGAATTAGTCCTTCGCATACAGCAGCAAGCTTCTGTGGAACGTTTGCGGTCGCAATACATTAAGCTAAAGAACTAATCTCACTACTAATATTATAAACGCGAAGTTTGTAAGTATGTATGTATGTTTGTTACTCTTTCACGAAAAAACTACTGGACGGATTCACATTAAGATTGCTTACAATTGAGAATAACATAGATTACTTTTTAACCGACTTTATTAAATTCTGCTCTTGGAAAGTTATCTTATATGTTATAGAAATAATTCACGCGTGCAAAGAAGCGGTCGGAAAGCCAGGATTTTAATATTTTTACCGCTGCAAATGAATGCGATGTTGTGCTATCAATATAAAGGTATTCGGAGATGATTTATTAACAAACATGTATCCAAACATCTAACAATTTTTAAAAGGATTCGCGTTTATTTAAATATATAGAATGATTAATGAAAGTTAAAGAAGGTTAAATATATTGTAATTATAATAAACAAAAATCTCATAAAATCCCTAAGGTATCGTGAAAAAGATATAATTATATTATACTGATTTTATAGATACACTTTATGTGACTGAAAAAGGCCTAAAATAATTGAACTTTATCTTTTGAATAATAGACAATGATGAACAAATAAAAATAACATTAATTTATGAATTATTTCAAATGGTTAAAATTAAAATGCATAAATAGATGGATGGTATTTACATACAATAGTAAACTGTTGTGCTTACAAAATATACAGACGGCGAAACAAGTATCATTTGTACAGTTTAATTTCTAACGCGTCTAGTCTTTACGAGCGCAAACGATTTATCCATGACGCCCCAAGGTTTTGGTCTTATCTGATCTATAAAGTCCTTCGAGCCGGATACATACTTTTTCCAAAAATCCAATTCTAAAGTGGTTGAAATGCGAATAGAGATTGTAAAAACCATTTTATTTAATGTTTTCTGGCAATGAAATAGATATATCATTAACTTATCGTATGCGCAGTAAAAAATATTTTTTTCACAAATTATAAAGAATTGGCACATTACTGGTATTCAAACGAATTTTATCCTTGTAACCCAAACGATTAAAATACGACTTATAGACCCTGAAAGACCTGAAAAATCAGATACGACCAAACCAAACGCCTGTCATATTCTGCGGGATAATGTCCGATGGAGGTTCGTAATAATTACCTGCCCGAAGCTCCGTTGTCCCGCCGGCACTGCAATAACCAAACGTCAACCCCCGCAGAGTATGACCGACGCTTCCCCATGGCTATGCAGTTCATTCCGAACGGGACAATTTAAGGGATTTCAAACTAATTTGTGACTTGTTTGGAGAAAAACTTGAAAATTGACGCAGATTTAGTTTGGAAATAGACATTTAGTCGCCATTTAAGACATATATACTTGGTTAACCAATAGATAACGGACAAAAACACGTACATGGTAACCCCGGAGTTTAAATTTTTCATTCTTTTAGACGATAGTTTTAACAAACGATGTTGTAAATCCCCAAGCCTATTAAGTTGTTAGTTGAAGACTTAGACGAAATTTGTTATCCCCCACTATGACAGCCACTGGAAAACCCCTACCATAGTTTGAAAGTATATTTTAAAAAGCTCTCGGCTGAATTAATTCATTAACACCTTATTTTTATATATTATATATTATTTTGTGTAAAACCAATTTGTTTAGATATTTTCAAGTTTTCTCAAACAGTGTCATATAGAATGTCACCAATAATCCAAAACGCGTAGTACTCGAGCAAACCACAGAAAACACTATTTAACACAAGTGTCCGTCGCAGATACACTTCTCAGCTTATTCAAATGCACTATACACTTAACAGTAACATATAGGAATAAAATACGCATAGTAATCAATACAAACGTCAGAGAAATGTGAAAATAATCCCCCTTGAGTAAGCGAAAGAAAAATCCTTTCGTTCCCCTTTTACCTACATTAAAAACAGTCGCGCCGATGATTCGCGAAACTCTTTTCGTTTATAAGTCTAATAACCGTCAATAGCAGGTATATTTGTAAACGAAATATAATTTTGTCGAATGCGAAATATATGTATTAATGTGGGATTATCTTTCTTTTGTTAGCTCCTATGTAATAAATACACCAAAAGTCGTTCTGCCCGAAATAACATTTACCAATATTTAATACGGACGTCCTTGCCCTCGTAGACGTGATACCTTACAATACTATTGCAGCTATGGCTGCGTAGTGGTGAGTCATATGATAACTGAAAGTCCATTCCATGCGTCCCAAAGTCGCATCTGATGCTATTAGCTGAGATCTATTTTCAATTGCAGGATACAAGTTAGTAAAATATATAGTTAAAAACTTTCCAATATTTTTCAGTAATATTATTTTTTCACATTTCATTATGATCTCTATCTATGATGGTGCTTTACATTTTTTTATTAATATACACCTTTTTTAATGTGTTAGAAAAAAGAAAACAAACATATGCATTTCCTGATTCATAAATACACTTTTACAAATTATAAAATTAGTATAAATATTAGCAAAATTTTGAAGATTTGTCTTTATGAATTATTTTGCATCAAATAATCGATCGAATACAAAAAACTTACCTCTCCTGCTTTGCCTTTTTTCTTGTCCTTCTTGCTCTCTTTGTCGCGCTCCTTTTCCTTGTCTTTGTCCTTTTCTTTCTCTTTATCTTTGTCCCTGTCCTTCTCCTTCTTATCCTTTTTACTGCTGCTCCTGTCACGCTCTGCAATTGTACGTTTAGATTATATTATTTTAATTCAATATTTAGAGCAGCCACAAATAACTCCCTAACTTAAACTTTACACCTAACTTTAATACTAGGTCTGAAATAAACTAAATAAAATGATTTAATAAAGTTACGCCTCTGTTGTGGTGTAACGGTATGGCTTTCGCCTGTTAAGACTTTTAGTCGCGTGGGGTGCCTGGTTCTATTCCCAGATCGGGGGCAACTTTTCTTAAATGTTTTTCAGATTATTCTGCGCAAGCATTATATTGCCCGGGATTGGAATGTGTCCGAAGTGGCGAAAGGCTTGCCACCTATTACATCAGGGCCCTACCACCTTGGCTAATCATGGGTGATCTAGTATATCTTCTGGACTTTCGAGTCGTAGATATTCTGCCTACCCCTTCGGGGATAATAACGGTCTTAATAGGTGACAGCTGTACCGTTACACCACAGAGGCGATATAGGGAACTGACTTATAGTGCGCATTAAGCAGCTTAACATCAGGGTATTATTAGGACACATCAGGGGTGTATTATTAGGACACAACCGTTTCATTTGAAAGAATTGATTCTAACGGTCACTTGTGAACTTGACTTTACTTTTCTTTTATATATTATAATGCAAAAAAACAATCTCACGGGTATTTTGATGGTAAGATACAAGATTATACAACATATAAGATAACATTTTGATAGTAAGATATAAGTAAAAAGACAATGACAAGTACTTTAGTTGTAATAACAAGATGATTAGTATATAATATATAGTTAATAAAAAATGAAATATATATAAATTAAATGTGAAATATTTGCACACCACATAGTGGTAGAATATGTTGGTATAATTAAAAACTCATGTTTTGTTACAACTTTTAAACACACATATTCGGCAAATAAATAATTTTAATTTCATTGAAAGGCAAAAATAGGTAAGTTATCCGTACTAATATTATAAATGCGAAAGTAACTCTGTCTGTCTGTCTGTCTGTTACGCTTTCACGCCTAAACCAC
>DVZL01000908.1:0-20020 GCA_018236625.1 Lasaia peninsularis
AATATGTATAAAACGTTAAAAAAGTTATTGGTTATTGTGTGTATACCCTCGTCAATATAGTGCTCTACATATAATAATAAATTTAAGGAATAAAACCTTCACAGATAATTAATTAAAACCTAAATAACTCAAAAGTGACATCTTGTGGGTTGGTTCTAGTTTACATATCTACGTCCAATTATATTGTTATGTCTGCTCTTGGATCTATGTGCTTTTATGTATTGTTGATATCCTTTGGTTTCTGAGAGTTAATTGTCCAGAATCACTTATTTAGCTTAAAAGTAAATGTAAAGTAAAATACAAATTCAATATACTCAAATCGCACAAAACTAGCAAAAATATTTCGTCTCTTTAAAAAGTAAATAATTTGATTCAGTTAAAGTCCAAACTTTATAGCAACTAAATTCACATTCTTATGTAATAATTGCGAGATAATATCAAAATCATCATAATTATCAATGTTATATCAATATATTTTTGCAAAATATTAGATTTTTTAGTAGACTGGTATATGGACTACTTGACTAAATAGAATAATTGTACATATAAAAATTATATTGTATAAAGCTTTTGACTGCAATTACAACTTCAAATAAAAATCACTACGCCCATTACATATAGTGGAAAATAATAATAAAAACACGTCACAAAATAATCTGTATCATTCAAAGAAAATGTTAAACACTAGAAATATTTTCAATAACGTTTTAACCAAGTCTTACCGAGACTTTATTCAAACGAAAAGGCCTTAGTTCACACCAAACATTTCGAAAGTTGCGTGTTCTTAGTAACGCATTTGTAGTCGATTAGGTTAAGCAATCGACATAAAGCCCTATTGTTAAGAACGTGTACATTTATACGATTATAGTCTTATATTATGATAAATTCAAACAACAATATATTTTTTGTTACGGTTAGTTAAATTGTATCGCATATTTTCCATGTTAACAAGCAATTTTAGATATTGGCAAATAAATGAACATACTTCCATCATATGTTGATTGAGGTATGATTGGTTGTGTTCACTTCACGCGTTGTCCAACGTTATCTAGCGCGCGTGTACTCTATGCGACTTTGACCTAAAAACGTTAACTAGTACCTATAAACATAACTCGAGCCAAGATGACCGAGGGAATAAACCAGTCTTTCACTGTAGCAAATATATATTTGTATACGCCAATTGTTTTACGAGATTCACAATCGAAACGTTTTGATGCTCTGCCTATACCTATGTATGCACAATTGAGAGGTTAGGATTAGGTTATATAGAGAAAATTGTGTCAAGTAATCTAATCAAGCACCAAACATTTCGTTAGATTGGGTTGTGCGATTTTGACGGGCCAATCTCTATTCATCGTTGAGCAAGCGGAGTGCCGTGTAGCAATAGCTCGGAGTTCTAAAATTCAGTTGTAATATTTCGTAAACGGCAAATTTAACGCGCTCGCGCACAGCCCCGTGTATTCTAATGCAACCGACAGAATGTGGGTCACAGAACTGCGCGCCGTGAGCTGCTCGCAACTTGTCAGATAAGGTTCGGTACAAGATAACACGCTCCATAACTATTATTGTACCCGTTGGGGACATTTCAAATGAAGACCGATATTATGTAGTAGGCGGTACACATTCCAGAACGCCGATATTGCCTCACACGTGCCTCTATACTATACTACGTCATACGTAAAGATGTCGATATCAAATTTTGAAGACAAATTATTTATTCGAGTTGCGGGTAGTTTGAAAATATAAAATTTGTCAATTGGGTAAGTAAATGTAATAAATCGACTTGGAATAATTACGCATTTGTTATATGTTTTTAAAATCGAATGTTCTCATGAATGTTTAAACTTCTTGATTAGGTTGAATTTATTTCTAAATGTTGCAAGCGAATTACTTTTCTTAATACTTTCATGTCCATTGTAAACTGCCTCGTCACTCGAATAAATACAGTGTAGGTTTATAAAATTTGTCCAACAATGTTTATTAGAAACAACTGCACGTGTAGCAATGCTTGGTGTTTGTTTCAGGTCGATGACCAAATGAAGCTACTCCAAAATTCGTGGTCCGATATGCTAGTATTAGATCACTTACACCAGAGGATGCATAATGGTTTACCCGACGAGACGACCCTTCACAATGGCCAGAAGTTCGACCTGCTCTGCCTAGGGCTGCTCGGCGTCCCATCACTAGCGGATCTCTTCAACGATCTTCAAAACAAATTGGCTGAACTTAAATTCGACGTGCCAGATTACATATGCGTGAAATTCCTCCTATTACTTAACCCCGGTCAGTATCATTTTCGATCTCATAACTAAAACATGATGCCTCACCTGCGAATTACATTTACTTGTTAAATCGTTTATATTATTACCGTCTAGTGGTTTATAACACACACGTGACCTATATTCATGTTTTGGTTTGAAGAGTTGTGTTCGGGTTTCAGAAGTGAGAGGCATCGTTAACGTGAAGTGCGTTCGAGATGGATACCAGACGGTTCAAGCTGCTCTGCTCGACTACACGCTCACCTGTTACCCCACGATACAGGTATTTATATTATTTATGTATTATTGTTACATACCTTAGTGACAAGCACAATCGGTCGATATTTCGTCCTACCAGATAATCATAAGCTTTATAGCTTATTCAGTCACCGGTGTCACCAACACTGTGACATTGACTAGGTGGTAGTCTTGCAACGACTTGCTCGGATTGGTACCACCGCCTTACTTATTCCTGCCACAATAGCGTCAGTGCTCGCCATTGTCATGTTCTGGTTTGATAGGGTGCCCGTAAACTTACTCACGCAAAGGGCTTACCATCTCAGCCTCAGGTTGGCAACGCAACATTGCCACCTTTGGTGTCTATAGGCGACGTGTATTTCTTACCACCAGGAAATCAGTCTGCTTGTTTGCCTTCCAATATCATAAAAAAAGCGTTCAGGTCTGAAGTTAAGAAGGAAAAATTGAAGAAGGCTGGACATCTAAGATTCACATTGGGAACTATCTGAGAGCCCATAGGCAGCGTATGTTACTTATTAACATAATAAATTATCGCTTGTTATCTAATTAAAAAAAAAATAAACTGTAATATGTGTCTGTATAAAGTCACAAAGGCGGCGCGTATCTTTTATTCAGCGACGATGTTCATGTTAAAACACATTTATATTTGTTGTCGCGCATAACAAGCTAGTTCCATTTCCTAACTTTGCAAAGTTTTATCTTTCGTTTAAAGGATTAAATGACTTCTTCAGAAGTCTAAATATATGTCGGAGTTGACAGCGCAGTCTGACTTTGTGTCTCCTCAGTTCTGAAATATATAGTGGGCATAGATTACAAATATTTTTTTACATCCTATATTTTGACAACCCTATATTATTCAACATTCGCTAGGGCTGCGACATTTATTAAAAATATGAAAGTAATGTAAATGAACACATAACACAAACTAACAAGATTATATACAAAAACGCAAAAAAGTAAATTGTGTATATACTATACACAATGTATGAGTAAATTGTGTATATACTATACACAATTTACTCATACATAACAATTACCCGTATATTACGTACCCGCTGATGGCAGCCACAACTACATGGCTAAAAATGAATAATCCGCACACACTGTTTTCAGTTGCCCCCAATTTGCTTTTTCCGCTACTTTATTTTTTGGGTCAGTGCAAAAAATCCAAGTAATTGACTGTATAATTAAGATAGTGAATATCTCACAAAGGATTCTTATTGCAAGGGGAATCGCTTAATGTCGTTAAAGAGTTAAAAATACTTGAAGACATGGCGATTTAGCAAAATGCTTTATTGGAAAAGAAACAAAATAATATTTTAATCAAATAGAAAGCATATATTCTCCAGACTTTAAGACTGTCTTTGATTGAACGTTATTTATATTGTGTACTAGCTGTGCCCGCGACTTCGTTAAAATTGGTCCAGCCGTTCCATAGAGAAGCGGCTGCAAATAGACAGACAGACAAACGAAAATGGTAAAAAATATTATTTTGTTATGTGCCTTGTAAACATACATATGATTTCGTAAAATACGGTGATTTTAATATTAGATACAGACACTCCAATTTTATTTATTTGTATAGACATCTGTCCCGCTGAACTTTGCACCGTTCGCCTCATGATATGTATTTTTTTCCAATTTAACGTTTCATTGGTTAGTACGTTCCTGTTCTGGACAAAGACAAATCTTAAACCTCAAAAATCATAAAAGAATGATCAAACCGTTCTTAACTTATAAATAACTAAAACGTGGTGGTTGTATATCGGTATATAGATAAGTTTATACCACTCAAAACTTTGAGTTTACAAAGTTAATATAGTCAAAGCACAATCAGGAAATACACGTGAAATTGTAAAAAAAATTGGGGCTGGGACAACTTTGGTATGTTACATACATACATATCTTCCATGTCTTCACGCCAGGTCGCTTGCGGGGTAGGCAGCGGGCCAAGTGTAACGATTTTACATACTAGCTTCTTTCACATTAATTACTCGACATTTTCGAATATTAGAAACACATCACCCTCGATTTCGTCGTACAATGTCAACCTAGGTCTCCCTGGTAGGTTCGTGATCTGCTTCCCAACATAAACAAAGTCCATAGAGATTTGGCTTCATGTTTAAGGAGACAAATGAATGTTCAGGGTGATTTGGCTTCAAGTTAACGGAGAATCATGAATGTCCAGAGTGACTTGGCTTCAAGTTAACGGAGAATCATGAATGTCCAGAGTGATTTGGCTTCAATTTAACGGAGAATCATGAATTTCCAGAGTGATTTGGCATCATGTTAACGGAAAATCATGAATGTCCAGAGAGATTTGGCTTGAAGTTAACGGAGAATCATGAATATCCAGAGCGATTTGGCTTCAAGTTAACGGAGAATTATAATCAATGTGGCGATACATGACGTTAATGTAGTGGTTACTTTTACCCTATGAAGCTCTCCATAAAATCATACTTTTCGCGTATTATTGCAATCGTATTAGCCATTTGAAAGTGTTGCAAATTGCCTTTTACGTCTCGTCTATATGAAATTGGAGTTCGAGTAACCTTATTACATAAAGTCACCGATAAGATCTGGCCAAATTTCCATCACAATAGGTTTATTGTCTCCGGAATACACTGGCAAAACGGACTGATATCACAATTACCTTAACATTAACGTAAAAGAATTACAACACAACACTTTGTATTGTCATTGTTATATCGTCACGCTCTTATCTCCGTAGGGTTAGGCAGAGTTATAACATATTCACGTTAAATCAACGATATTTGTTGCCATGATGTGACAGCTGGTAAGTCCGTCTCCATATAGGGCACTGATTCAATCTCAGACTACCTTATGTTTTTAAGTTAAACGTATAAAAAGTCATAAAAACAAGTTGCCCTACCCAGGAATTGAACCCGGGACCTCGTGCGTCAAAGTCGGACACCGACAACTCTGGACCAAAGATTTTAAGTTTAAAAAATTATGTGATAGCGTGAACACTCAATATGACATAAGTATGAGCTTTTGGTTTCAAGATTGTATGAAAACTATTTGAAATATTAGAATATAATAATATTATGTTATAATTAACTATAATATTTTATTCTCAATCTTTAAAGTTTTATTATTAATATATTTTATTAATTATTCGCAGTTGTTTGGTTTCTAAACTGTAGTACCTATCTAAAGTACTGGAAAACACTGCTATAGAAACAAACATACATTGCGGTTTTAGATCGAAATTAACTATTCCATTCAGGATTCTCTATGGTATCTTCATTTCCTTAGTTCGATTATACATAATATAGTTCTGTGTATATAAATTAATCCAATGATTTCTGAGGTGACCTACTGGGCGTTGGCCCCGGTCGTTCCAGATATATAATTAACACCTAAATTGGTTTCTATAATTATTACAATGGAATGCGGTAAGCCTACAAGTAATTATCAATCAATGGGCAGATTTTCCAATATCCGCACACAAATGATGGAAACACATTCCATGAATGTATGAAAACATTTCCTGGAGATTTGAAAATGTATGCCCGTATGACTTTCTTCTTTATATTATGTGCAATGTTCAATATTTATCAGAATTCACTCATCGTATATTTAAAAGCACTAAAACAGCAAAAAAAAACACTTTTAATTCATTATCATAACCGTCTAAATAAAAAATTGCTCGTCCGGGTAGGGATCCACCACCTTGTCTATTCCTGCCGCCATAATGACATTGTTGTGTTCCGGTCCGGAGGGTGGTTGTTCAACCACCTCAAAAGTATGATTTACAAAATCAGAATGTGTTTGGAATTAACGGAGTAATCGCGTTTCATACATACAAAAAATGGAAAATATATACAGACGAATTGTGCACCCTCTCTTTTTTTGAGTCGTTAAAAATTATTCTGTAACTCTAGCTAACAATTCTAACCAATTTTTTAAAATAATAAAGATTCTGTGTTGTAATAAACATGAACAAAATTAGAACAACCTACAATTTGTTTTGTATTTTTAGTAAACTTTAGGAGAGAAAGGAAAAAAAAACAAAGGAAATAAATTAAAACCACTTCGTTGATGCAAAATCAAACACAAGACAATTTTTAGAGGGTAGATCAAAAATAAATATGTTATGAAGAACTTTCTGTTGACCTGCATATCGGTTTTAAAAGTACTGGAGTGTAGTTCAGTGAGACTCGTTCTCTAGTGTGAAGTTTAACAGCTGCAGGCCTCTATTTTCGGACATTTTTATTTAGACTATCATTTTCACTGGAATTCAGAGAAAATACGCACGTGTAAATTAGTTTCACGATCCCATATATCTTTTTGAAAACAACTCTACACAGAGTTTTATTTGTAAATTTATAAAGTACCTATATTGTTTTAATTATTTATTTCCTACTTTACGTAGTATGATGAAAGGAATTTGACTGCGGCTGCAAGTAGTTACCAGATATGTAAATTGTGCGTTGTTGCTAAGTTGCTTCTAAGTTAATTGATTTTGTAAATACGAACTTTTGTAAAATTTCTAGGTTGGATTATTAAGTATGTAATACTTATAGTCTCTCTTATTTCCTACATAAAAAAGCCGTGATGATATTTTAAAGCACTGAAAAATAGGAAACTTTAAATAATAATACAGCTAGTGCCATCTATTTGCTATTAGAATAAACTAAATGCCACACAACCTACAAACTGCGACAGGCAAAAATCCCTTATTTGTTGTGTAATAATTATTAGTATAGACGCTACTTTTTACATACAGCAAATAAGCAGATGTTTTTCCAGATTATACATTATTAGAATTTCAATTTCGTTGGTCTTCCTTACATTGAATCGTTCTCAATGGCTTAGAAAGACAAACTTAACACTGACGTAAGGGGTGTTTGGCTACATACATATACCATACACATATCATACATACACGTATAAATGGAACATAAAATAAAACTTCATTTGAACTGTGATTTAAAAGAAGCGGTTGACACTTATAAATTGTTATTTTAAGTTTTGAAAATAAAATTTGCCAATGAAAAAATCATGAATGAATCGATGAATCGTAAATCACGTTTTTAAATAGATTTGTTTAGAATTTGTTTGGCGCCACATTGGAAATACTGAAAACACATATCAATATCGTCTTGAGCAGAAGAGAAGACCCACACTATGGGAGGATCCTTGAAATAGGACCATAATATACAAATTCTTAACATTCAATTATGCTACATGTATAAAAAATATAGGTACTTTTTTCTTCCGATGATTACGCCAAGGTAGTAAAAAAGGAATTTGTATAAAAGCTAAAGGACGACAATCAAATGAAAAAATTCAACAGACAGTTATATAAGATCCAAACTGAAAAACAAAAAGTAGTCTTATGAGAGGCGTGCACAGAAACAGAAGTGCTGCAATATCTGAAAAACGTAAATGATTCAAGATAATTTATAGCTTTCATTTTGCAACTTACAATTTTTATATACCAACACGCCACTTAATACAAAACCTAAAATACTTAATATTAATAATGTAAAAATGCAAAATACAAGCAGTCAGAGTTGGTCTTGAAATAAAGAATGAAAAATATAAATAAACGAAAGAAATAAATAATAAATAAGGGAAATGCATGAAAATACAAAAAGCAGGAACTAGTCTGATTGCACTTATTACTAATCACGTCTCCGATATCGAGATTATGAAAACGCTAAGAACTGTCTTTAGACTATAAGTATATGATGATGGTAGACTATAAACGTGTATCAGAATGTCGACTAATTGCTTATTTCTACCAACAAGTTGTAGTAAAAGCGTTCTAATTCGACTGGTCCCTTGAAAGTTTCTGGCACAGTACAAATATACCAATCGCAGCATGCAATATAGCTGCTTATAACAGTATTTTAAAAGTTCATCATAAATACATCATGTGAAAGATATAAGAAATAGGAGGCGTGAAAAATACAAAAAGTGATAGATTATTAAAAAAATTTAACAACTTTTTTAATATATCTTTGAGACTAAATCTATGGACTACGTTTATGGATGGCCTTT
Organism: Lasaia peninsularis; assembly: GCA_018236625.1. Classification (NCBI taxonomy): domain Eukaryota; kingdom Metazoa; phylum Arthropoda; class Insecta; order Lepidoptera; family Riodinidae; genus Lasaia; species Lasaia peninsularis. Next base: position 8,550 of record DVZL01000908.1, read on the forward strand.
TACTCGTATTTCATTAATATCGTTATTGACCGTCACCGAATCCGTAACCAAAGGCTTAAATCGTGGCTACTAAGTCTGCTGTCTATCACCAGGGTGTATCTTAAGGACCGTGAAAGCTAGACAATTGAATTTTTTACTCTTCGTCTATTTTAATGAGAGGACGTTGTTTTCAGGATAAATTTGGAAAATTAGTGACGGTCGTGCCAGAGATCCACGCTTTAGCGGCGCGAGGGGAGGAGCACCTGTACCAGCGACACTGCGCTGGACAAGCCCCCACACAGACATTACTGATGGAAATGCTTCATGCTAAGCGCAAGTGAGTAGCGTCATCTTTCATGTTGTTTTTGTTGTACTATTTAAAAAGCGAAGAACTGCAGACTTTTAATTTCGCGGTCGAGCAATTACATTTTCGTGTTCAGTAGCCGCTTGTGCCATTTTGTAATACTCACCGACTTATATAATGCATCTAGACAGACAAATAAAAACACAAGGTTTTAAAATATTTCATCTGATTCATTAATAATTAAGGTCAAGATGTTTATTTGACATATATTTCGTTTTTAACATTCTGTAATAAGCTAACAGGAAAGTAATGGACATAAAAATCGTGGTGCAACAATCACATGTTTGAACGCGCAGCAAAAAGTTTAAATACGAAACTCATTTTGTACAACAATGTCCTACCGAACACGAAATCTTTTGAAGATTATTAAACGATTGTTCACTATGTGCTTGTAGTCTGTGGCCGGCATCGAAACAGCACGTTTGGTGAAGTAAATCAGCTGCGCGTTTATAATATAATTTTTAACTATAAAATGTTTATTGTTTCAAAGTAGGAAATCGTCGGTGTCGCAAAACAGCATTAATTACTAAGTTGCGCAGATATTGCAGCGTTAAAATTTAACGAACGAACCGTTAAAATTACACGAAATGTTTTAATATCTACAAATGTTACATCTTTGTGAACTGTTACACATATATAATATTATTTATCATAATTTATCATATTACGAAATTATTTTTTTGGCGATCGTCTACTGTGCGATTCCGAAATATTTTTACACCCCCAATGCATGTTGAGCCACGTGGCGGTTTTTTTTCCCGAGCGATACGATGTAGGGACAATGTTCATTCCTAAATGTTTGCTAACGCAACTGAGAAACACCTAATACAGCGGCTGTTGCTCATTTTTCATCTTTCCCATAAATAAACTAGTTGTTTTGCGATCCGATCCTCGGATAACTTCGACGGGGCACTTTTAGTCATTCGTATACGTAACATTGTAAGGCTTTGGTTTTGCTGTCAATTTTGACATAATAATTAATTATTTTATTGAATCAGTCACGATCATGCAGCCAATAATTCTAACTGGTGTTACAGCGAAAATTGCATGATCGTTTAATGATCCCATAAGTAAACCGTTTGTCATACAAAAAAGCACCTCGACGGCGTCTCGTCTGCGAAGGCCTTTAAATTTGATACCCACCATATTGTTATAATCATTTACATTACATGAAATGTTATCATTTGTCCTGAAATAAAAATATTAAATAATTAATATTTTTATAAATGTCTGTTCGCTGGTCGTATTGTGGTAGTCTTAATATTTGTTCTTAATGAGCATTTTTCAAAATGGAGTATGTTTCAATAAGAATAGGTTGAATATATCCTGGTATGGTAAGTAAATAAATCATGAGAAATGCAGTAATATCTCTCGTTCTAGGCCCAATGGCGCCGAAATGGTTAACCGGAATCCAGAGCACACATCGACTCTTGACAGATTGTACGTTATTCTATGTAATACGTATCTATTTAATATTCATCTTATAGCTGCACCTAGTATTATTTACACCACTTACAGAGCTGTCAGCGTTGTAGTTGTATTGTTCATTAATGTAAAAAAAAACATATTGTCTCATTACAATTTGAATCGTTAAATTTCTTACATCGCCGACTACTCTGTATTAATTTTATTTAAATATATATTTCTTGTGATAAAATTTATCATATTATCTGCTTCACTCATATTACGTCATACATTTTCTTCCTTGGTTTATAATATTTTTATAAGTAAATATTATAATATTTATGACTATTTATAATCTTAAACATCTTATTTATAATATTCATTAGCTTGCACTACATTCACAAGTAAAATAATTGGTACTAGTGACTAATGATTGTAGTATTTTTTTTTACATATATTTTTATATATTAAGGGTGATTTGTTTCTAAATTTAAGACTTTCTATAAAAATAACTGGATTAAGTAACCTGGGATGTTGTTTAGGTTTATCTGTTTATACAACTATCACACACAATACAAATTTCCATCTAGTTTTTGCTAATTGAAGTACCTCTTCGAATGGACTAATATCAAAGCCATATTATATTAATATCGGTGAAGTATATTCAGATAAAGGGGAATAATTAAATTGTAGTAAAAAAGTAACAGACTGCCGCCTCGTGACTAGTCTAAAATAAAATACATATTTTAATAAAATACCGTCGTATACAAAAATGTTGTAATACATATCACTAGGATTATGATAAAATCAACGTATACCTATTACAATTTAAAGTCATGGTTGCCCACACAAACAACTTTAAATTGCTCATTCATATAATATATTTACTATGGTACGAGGCCAAAATTCGTACACAACATTTAAATTTAATGACTAGTGACACATACATTTCAAAATGAATATCACCGTGGGATAAGTAAGTTACTCATTGATAAGAGTAAAATTGCTATACGAATGCAACCTAGAAGAAATCATAATGTTAGAAGAGAAATAAACATTGTTTAGATTCCAACAAAATGCATTATTTGTACACGATCAATAAAATCAATTATTTTTACAAGTACAATAAAAATCGATTATTCGCACAATTCCAATAAAATCGATTATTTGTATAAGTACAATAAAATCGGTTGTTTGTATATTGTACTATGAATTAATTCATCATCTGTCCATTTGATAAATATTTATATTAAAAATCTACCTGTCTGTAGATTGTATTTTACTAATTAGAAAAAAATAACGCAATCGAGTATGTATACTTTATCTATACATCATTCCTTTTTGAATTTAAGTATTCGAATTAAGGTTCAAAATCCAGTCAAAGATTCAGTCAGTACTGATTAGCGTTCAGCTACAAGGGCTTTTTATAATGCGTTGTCACAAGATTTTTGTCAAAATTAAACTTCTTTTATTAAATCTATTATTTTTTTAATAAAATGAAACCACTGTGAAATTTTATTTTTTCACTAACAAGCTAGATTTTTATTGGGTACATGTTAGGAACAATAGAAAAGGGGCCTCGAAAGGTGACTTCGCCCACTTCTATGTTAGTCTACGCTACTCTATTGTTTGCCTCATAAATGTAGTCTAAATCTGATTCTAGATCTTTTTTAGATTTTTAATTTTATTATATATTGTAATTATTTTCCGGACGCGTGTTATTGATTCCGACATAAAATGTAACAATAATTTTTGTCTACGAAAAACTTCAATGTACATGTAATATCGAAATGCGACGAGATATTATAAATATGTAATATTCGTCAAAAATTACACCTTTATAAAAGATTTTTGTAAATTTTAATCACTTCGGTGGGATATTTAAAGGGATCGTTTTTTTGAATATCACATGTGCAGGTAAGCGGATGTGCGGACATATTTGTTCACATTTTATGAATCAATATCCTCTATCATTTTTGCACCACGTTGGTATTAATGAGTTAGCTGCCAATATGTTTTACTTAGTTTTAATCCACCGCATTTTCACTGCCAATCGCGTAATGTAAATTGTATATAGATGTTCGTTTCTCCTACCTTGTGCATAAAAGTGCTGTTTCAGTATTTTGAAGTTTCATCCTTGTGTCAGGTGCGGTTTCCTGCCAAACGACACGATTGAGCCGCACTCGCCCATCTAGAGTAAGCATTGTACTTTGAGCCAGTTATGCACATCCTATTGCACTTAAAAATATTTGTAACAAGGCACAATCACGGCTAGTACCTACTCAAAGCCAACGTTTATTTTTTTTAGCACTGAAAGGCTTATACATTAACAGACTATGCTTAACTCGAATTATTTAATGTGCATTTATAAAATTTAGCAAAATTATGCTATTTTTTTATGTTATTATGATTTTTAATGTACAAATGATTAAAAATTGTTAATTGGAAATTGCAATCAATGTGCTTTTGTGATGCGGCTTAATCGTTTTGTTAGTACTGCATCTTACTCTCAGGTTCAAAATTCATACGTTAAAATGAAAATATTGGCCAAAACATCGGATGGATATAAAACACTAACAGATGATAATGGTTAATCACGTTTCATTATCCATAACACTAAATTACTTTAAGGTGTTGGTTTGTATGCATAATTAATCAAAGCCTACGGGATGTGAATATTTTAGATCGCTACATTAAATAGTACGCACTATTAAAATATGATAGAACACTGTCAATGTGTAGATGGAGTTTTGTTATGTGCACAAAATTCGTAATTATTAATGTTTCTATTGCAGATCTTGAAATGACACCGGGGAGGAACACGTCGCTGATTGTAGTTGCGCCGAGCGCGACACCACATAGGATGTATTAGAATATTACAAATCATTAATAATTATTTAGATTTAGTTTATAATTTGGTGTGTGATTAAAAGTAATAAATTATTGCGCTGCGCGCGCCTAGTCCCAATTCTGATAAATATTTATCTGCCTATTCTTTAAAAAACATAATCAACAAAAAATATATATTTTAACACCTCTCTTGTGTAGCTACAATTAATTTATTATGCAGTGAATGTTTTAACTTCAGATTGTATATGTACCTAATATTAAAAAAAACCTTAATTTTTAACCCTGAGCGTAGCAATGGAAAATATTACATTACATACATATTTTAGGAAAGCGTCTGTGATTTTTAACGAAGAAATTTTGAACAGTTAATGTAAGTTGAGAACATAATATTGTGTATATTGTTAGTTTAATCGCAGTAAGTACGTAGAGGTGGAGCGCGGAATTTTCGACGCCGCCTTTTGTTTCACTATACTACATACATTACACCGTTTACTTCTTTTGAGACTTAAGCACTTTACGGTAGTAGTGACGCAATTACGGCCGTCTCCTACGGCGTCGGTCGGTGTATAATAATTGTTAGTGTTTCTGGTGGCAGACGTCGCGTATATTGTAGTTATTTGGCTGGACCTGTTAAGATTTTATTAAGAGTTGATATTTAAAATTAAATTCTCTATGTGTATCACTATGATATAAGGAAATCGATTAATCAAATTGAAAATCATGTTTAAAATTAACAGTTGTTCCATAAAGATGTTTATCTGAATGTTGTAACTTTATCTATATTAATTTTATCGGCCGTACCAGTACAAATGAATTATAATCTTTGTAAATATTAAAATAGCACTTAACAGTGATTTACGCTACTTATATTGTAATTATGTATAAATATCTCTACATACGTGCAAAAAGCCTTAAAAATCATAGATTTTTAAAAAAAATAACTATGGGTACTAGCGTCACCGGCCCTTGGCCGTGAAAGATGATGTATTTTTATAAAGGATATTGTTCTTTATTAACATATATGATATGTTAACTAAAAGTACATTATTTCGTATTTTTCTAACATAAATATAGGAGAGTACGTATTCAAGAGTAATTGATCAACTTTATTATAAAAGTTATACATATTTAATGGAGTAATTAAAATAGTGTTATTGTTGTGTGATACCTGCCTATGAACGCGTTACAAATTTAATTTGAAAACGTTTTTATTGCAATTTTAACGCCAGTTTGAAGGCAGTCTTGGAACCGGCGTACCGTTGGTTGCTCACGCCGAGGGCGGACCACTTTGGGCTAAACTTTGTCCCCACAACTGGTTCACCCTCGCCATGCAAATGACGCGGGTTTCGTAATGGGCTTTACGATATTATTAAAAGTTGATCAAAATTGTGATTGACAGTTTGTGTTTTAAATGTGAACGTTTAAATATTATTATATTTTAATTATAGAATTTTCGCACCAAGTGCATATGTGTAGTAGGCCACATCGACGAGTAAATATAATGATTGTTATGGTATGGAATAATTTTTAATCGTTTGTCTTACCCGATATGTGTTTGATGTGAATCCATTTTGGCACCACGTTTTCTCTTTTATACCGTCCAGTGAAATGCTAAAATAGCTGTCCTTATTTGATAAAAAAACATATGAACACGAGCGCTCCCGTTCTTTTTGTCCTCGTGGCAACACCTTGCCGGCACAACCTAAATTGACTACTTATTGAAACTCATTAGATACATTTTCTCGACAATAGAAAGGAACTAGTACCTGGTGTAGTGTTAAAATATATCTATTATCAATTCTAAAGTTCCTTGCGCCGTTGTGGTGGTACTTTAAAACAGTCTCGCATGCGATTTGAATACTATTTGAGCTGTATTTTGCAATTATTATTTAAATATCACATATCTTTATCTTTACCTTATAGTTGTGGTTAGCTTAGATGAAACCCCGCATGTGTGCGTCTTCTTAAATACATTTTTGAGTGAAGTTGCCTGCTGATATTTTTAACTTGAGAAACCAAATCAGGCATTGTAAATAGTTTCTTCATTTCGTATGTTCAATACGTCTGTTTCACGAATAAACTGGCCGCAGGCACCTTTTCTTAAGATGCGTATCGAAGGCAAAGCTGATCTGTGATGGTATGTTAGGTACATTTAGGCTGTGTGGGTCTGATTTGTCCATACTTTAGGGACAGGGCGACAGATTGAGACCAATTTTAAATGAAACTTCTTGTAAGTCCACTACAACTTTAAGATTGATTCACACTATCGAGTTTAATGCGGGCATTTATTAGACTCGATTCACAATATAGCAAAATTAAGAAGATTCCTCTTAATAGTTTTGAGCCTCGTTTTACCATCTAATGTTACCATTTTACACAGTATTTATATATTTGTACACATAATTTTGCATCAATTTGTAACAGTATTATTTTTACCATTTTGTTTAGCTGGGTCTCGCAAAACTGATAAGAGGAATCTGTGTTTACTGCAAAAACATGAATTTATTTAAACTAAGTTATTATTTTTATTTGCTTATTGTTATATGAACTTTTGTCTTTTGCCTGTTTTTATATTAAATCGATCAGATGCTACTTAAAATTTAGATTTTTATAATTGTTTTATATTTGCAAAATCAACAATAAATTATTATTATAGTTAGAAGGAACCGTCACGCCCCTGCGAGGGCAGGGGTAGCGTGTGCCATTAGTTAAGTGTTGTACAGGGTATGTAGCTGCGGAAGGCTCGCCGCCGCTTAAACATACGTCGCTAAAGTTTCTCATTCAATACAATATCCTAATGCTTGCAAGTCACAAACTTAACAAAATATACAGCCTTTGGAGGTGCCACGTAACTCACGCCCGTATGTCATCGCTCCGACCCCACACTGTTCACTTTATTTTATAACATTAATTTACGATTAATGAATGTAGCTATATCTATGCTTATAATATACCTACTATCTACTACTAAGATTAGGTTGTAATATACATCGTATGTTGTACGTTAGCGTTTGTGTAAGTATCTATATTTATGAAATAAAATAAGTATTTTTAAATAATACACGTCAACGTGTGTTCTTTGTAAATGTAAATTTTCAGTTCATTAGTTGTTAAGTGAGAAGTAGCTAATTGCATAATGTGCGCGCGGTGGGTGTGTTCGCGTAGCCCGTAGCTCGCGGGGTGCTACGCACGCGTCGGGAGTGCGGTTGGCGTCGTAGCACCGCGTAGCACCGCGTAGCTGCGCGTCACGCGGCCATGTCTACTTTGCGGCTTCTGTTGTTTCGTTCAAATTCGCACGCGATGCTACGCGACCTCACCATTAGCTCGCCGCGGACGAGATCTAGCGAGCGTTATCGAATCGGTTACGAGAGAGTTTGTCACCAACGAGCGTAGCACGAGACATTGCGTTGGCACGATGTCGGTCGGTCGCTGGAGTGGATGGGATCGTACGCGTCACACACATTCCAAACTAACATTAATCGTAACGCAACGTGACGCTCGAGGAACGCGTTACAAATGTAAGTTAACCACTTTGTTGTTCATTAACGATAAGTTAGATTTAATCTCAGTCGATGTTGTTTATTTTAGTCTGTGTATAGTATTTCTTGATTTAAGTTTAAGTGAGAATGCGAATTTGAGCGAACCCACAAGCCACAGCATGAGAGTTCATGTTAGCTATAAATGTTAAGTACCTAAGCGATTATTTCTGTTGCACCTAACCTTAATTCGCGAGCCGTGTTAGTTATATTTTATAAATTGTACATATAGATAGGGCGAGGTAAAGTTTTCATTCAATCTTAACGGTTTTTGTTGAATCTAATTATATGGGGCTGGCAAAATACCAATGCAATATAGCATTTGATGTTAATAAATTTAAAATAATCTATCAAATATCATACCCGTACGGCCATTTACGTGTTACTGTTGTTTAGTGGCGATGAGGTGAATCGGGAGGGGCCTCAATGCCTAGATAGATATTGATGACTTATTACGTATACTTAGTATCATGTCGATTTACTTATTGGTATATTTTGATCAGTGTACCCAGTCCCGAAGCACGTAGTCGGAACTCTACGCCTAATGTGGCTCGAGTGGAACTCGTCCCTCGCATCTCGGTCTAGAGACCGCTTTTGTTGTTATTGTATGTAGACAATACATAAGACATGCCACGGAGACTAGTTGCTCCGATATTAACTGGATACGATTATACATTTTCGAATAATTTAAATTGCAGCAGTGGTTCCCAATGTTCCCTTGTGGTGTGCAATATTTTATTAAAGCTTACGCCCATGAATTTAAAATGAATCGACTTCAAAAATTGATTAGATATCTGTGCAACGGTTTAGGCATGAAAATTTAACGTACGGACGCAACTTTAAATTTACCTATGAAGTCATATAAAATTCTCCTTTTAGCCGCCCTAAAAGCGCCGTTTGCCAATTTAAGCTCTTTCTTGAACATAGAGAATACTAATTTGATTGGGAACCATTGGTATATTCTGTACTTCATTCATTGGAACACTTCTAAAAGCAATGGGCCTTTGCACAAATATAAAATTTTAGGAACATCTGCTGTTTGATTGAATTGACTTATCATTTTTCGAATATAATTCATATTATGTAGCATTAAAATTTCGATTTTGAATAGTTACGTCAAATTTTGGATCACGACAACAAATTTATGGGAATCTTGGTGCGTACACCAGATCTAGAGTATTCGCATAGATTTTTAATCAGGCTCCAGAATTTGAAGTGAGAATTCGAATTTCAAAGAATGGATGATTTTCCAGTTCAGTTAATATCGGGGCACCCTACTGGATCTACCACAGCAACTCTGTCGTGTTATTACCTCACAAGATGTTTTTGTTGTCGCTAAATCTTGTAGTTATTGTCCATTTATTTACAAGATTCTTAAGCTTGAATTGTAAACAGTCAATGATCTATTTTTAGACGACCACTTAGATACATGTATATGGCGGTGGGAGATGTCGCCCGTGCATCGTCCGTATATTTATTTTCATGTGATTAATAAATATTGTGAGACGCACGTACGCGCCGGCGGTGCCTGCTCGCGCCGTCGCCCGTTATTGTAGAAATAAATAATATTTTCGTTTAATTGTCGTCTTTTTGTCATAGCACGATCTTTGTAAAGTGCTATGGAACCCCTGTATTGTCAACTTATAATAAAAAAGGAAGGTCATTTGAGTTTTATTACAAACTTGGTGTGCATGCAATTTCGTTTTATACATTACTAAAATAAAATTCTAATATAACTCCTTATTACATCAGCTATCTACCAGTGAAAGACCCCTCAAAATAAGTCCGCCGTTTCAGAGACAGAAATTATAAACTATATTACTTTGGTATACGGTGTACGTATATGGTGTACCTACCTTGTAAACATCTAATAATACATATGTATTTAGTAAAGAGCGGTTTTTTAATATCACATAGACATTCCCAATTTTATTTATTTGTAGAGATAAAATAGTTTAGCAAATAAATATAAAAGTCTCATTGCAAATATTGACTAATCGTCGACGTAATATTTCAGAGAGCTTTTAATGAAAATATAAAACAAGTTTTGATCTGCTGTCTTATATTCGCTGTTACGCATATATGTAAGTTGCCTATGTTATCGTACAATACAGCGAGCTGGTAAAATAAATGCCATAGTTTCTACTACACAATGGTAGAAAGTTGATGATCGGAAAGGCAAAATGACGATGATTAATAGATAATCGTAGCATAATAGAATAGCCTCTACAAAGGACCATATAGGAAACTCGTCCTGCCGTTACATCCGAGCAAAGAGAGATCCACATCTACGAGGACCGTGCGTTATCGGTCGCTTTGGAGTAATTGCTCCAAAATATGCTTCATAATATCTAATATCCCTTTTTGGGTTATTTTAATACCCGTTTCCTCGTAATTATATTAGTAATTAATAAGTGACAATATTCATTGTATGTGACTGTGCATTAGTAAGGAACAATAGGTTGTGTTCCTTGTGGTTCAACTGGTAGGAGCATAAAGACATGTTGGTCCTGGTGCTCCTACCAGTAGGAAAACCGAGTAAGATCAAGTGGAAACACAGTAGTTAATGCTCGTCTGTACATTTGAATATCATTGATTTTTACAGTAACTGTAAAGATATTGTGACACAATTACCCCCTAAAATTTTGCATCAACTGCTGATTACATGACTTTCTACTACCACATCTAATTTTTTTACGACGATTAATTATTACACAGGTACTGTATACATCTGCTTGCTCGTCTTCTAATAATCTTTAATAATACTGCTTGGTAATCCATGTAAAAGACCCCGTCATCGTATACGCAATAAATAATACTGATTTTTAGGCGTGACATAATGTCACAGAGAACTGTGATAGAACGTTATTTGTGAAACGAATGACTCAGAAGCTAAAGATACTATTTGGATCACTCTGAACAAAGATCTGTCTTGAATACGTAGCATTGCTAACTCACTCAAAATTGACAAACCTCTCTTTCTGCTAGTTGTGTGAGTTTGACTAAGTCAAAACAAACCGGCCTTGTCATAGTCAGATATATGTATAACATTGCGAACAGGTCGTTGTTAGGAGTGCAATCACCAGATAGTATAGCATCACCGCGTGACTGAAGTCATAAAAGTTGGCAACTTAGGGGTTTTCATCCCAAATTTAGGGGTTTAAAGAGCTGAATGAGATTTTTTAGGGGTGCTATATTTTTAAAGGTAGGTATTTTCAGGGTTTTTTTTAACTTTAAATATTCATTTTTATATTTCAAAATATAAAGATACGATATTTGATGTATTAGATAAAATGAATATAGAATTAAAAAATGTTGCTAAATAAAATTTATTTGTA
>DVZL01000909.1:0-20018 GCA_018236625.1 Lasaia peninsularis
CTTTGAATGCCTATAAAATCAAAACTACTAGGTATTTTTGACTGCAATAAAAACTAGTGTATTTGTATACATACAGGTTTTATCACTGACACTGACATGTATTTAAAAATAAAAACAATTTTATATAAAAAAATATGTCATCACCCCCGTATCACCGAAACAATAGGTGATATGGAATCATGTTATCACAACATTAATAAAAAAAAAACAAATAAATCATACTGATTTCATCACAGCATCAATGTACAAGAACATGATTTTAACACTTTATATAACTCGGACTATGAAGAAAATCGCTTAAAACTATATATAATTTATTAATGGTATTTTTGTCGCTTAGTCAGTTTTGCTTATCGACCATCGATCTTCACAAACGTAGCCATATATCTATACAAACAAATAAATTTTGAGTGTCTGTATGTAATATTAAAATAAACGCTTTTTACTAAATGCATCTGTATGTTTACAAGGTACCTATGCCAAAACAGTATTTTTTAGAACTTTTGTGTCTACCTATCTGTTTGTACCAGTTAATTTCTGAAACGTCTGGAACAATTTTGATGGGACATTTACTTTCAGACAGATAACTTAATAAGGAATGGCTTAGGTTTCTTTTATTTTAGAAATATATATAAAATAAAATATTTAAATAAAAACGCGGATGAAGTCGCGGGCACAGCTAGTAATAAATAATATCGTCTCATATTTATACCCAAAAGGCATGTATGCACCTACGATTAGCCGACGATATTAGGTCCCATGGTGTGACAGATGAAAAGTCCGTCGCAATATTGGACACAAATTCAATCTCGGACAAAGTTATGTTAGTTACACAAACTGAAAAAACTTGTGTAATAAAACCAGTTTCATGGTCATTATGATAATGAAGCTAAATCTACTGGAGATTACATTCGTAACCTCTCCCCAATAATAAATATCTATCTCATTCTTATAGGGCGCGCTATCTCGCTCTCAAGCGTTTTGTTTGAATTAATTGTCAATTAAACAAAACTGGCAGACAGAGACATTGGCCAGTTTAATAAATGTTAGCGATACGTATTGGAGAGACGTCTTTTTTAGAGTGTAATAATATCTAAATAGTACTTCTAACTTACCTGCGTAGCTTCAATTAATAATGATATTTTGTAATATTATTTTGTTTGTTACCAATTTAATGATAACTTTTTTTTACCGTTCTCTCTGTTTCTATGCAAGTTGTGATTGTCTATAATTGTAAGAACTGTTAGATTAAGATTTCATAAATGTATTTATCATTCATCTAAATCGCTGTATCTTATGTTGGTGATCCAAAAAAAAACTTCATCTTTACCAATGAATATTTTTTAATTTTACTCATATTTCAAAAAGTTCTGAACTCATTGCCATATTTATATAGAATTTTTTAGTCCTTTTAATAAAAGTGGTATCCTTTGACAATGTACACAAATTGTTCTACCTTAACCCAAAGTAAGCAAACTATATGCTTATGTCATGTGTATTAGTCAACGACACTAATACATAGAAATAGTTATACAGATACCAGGATATATTTAATAAACACCCAGACCCGGAAATACAAATATCTATGTTTATCACACAAATGTCTGTCCCCGTCGGGAATCGAACCCAAGCCTCGCGGGTGTTTTTTTTTTAATTAATTGAATTAATTAAAAAAATAAAAGGGATTTAAAAACATGTTTTATTCACATTATTTTATAACATCAGGAACGATCAGATACAGAATGGAAATTCGCTCGCACCACTTTGTGGATGTCGTACTTCGAAGATGGTGGTACGGTACCACCACCGTTCAACATAATACCCACGCCTAAACACATGAACTCTTGGTTCACCAAAGTATGCACCAAAAGGGAGGAGGGTGCACTTAACGTAAGTATTCTTTTTTTTTTTATTTTGCATTAATTTCAGGTTTTGTAGTTACCTACCTAAAATGTTAAAAACTGGGACCCTATTACCCCGACTCCGGTCTTTGTGACAGGCAAAATTTCAAAAAAAAACTACTGTTTTTGTATATTATGTAGGTACTTACCTCGTAAACATATTACCTATGCATTTAGTAAAAAGCGGTTATTTTAATATTCATACAGACACCACAATTTTATTTATTTGTATAGATTGGATGCAGCACTATATATGTCTATATATTTGAAAAACCACGGTCTAAAAGATGGCAAACATTTAGTAACGATTTAAGTAGTGCTGGAGTTTGTACATTCAATTGACTTTAAAATGGTTATAACTCTTAATAAACAATGGGTCGGCTAGTTCCCTTCTGCTTAACCATGTCCAATTTTAAAGAAATTTTCAATGATAGATAGCTTAGTATATTCATTCGAGTTTCCTCACGATGTTTTACTTCACCGTCAGAGCACTTAGAAAATGTACCTGAATATCTCGACTAACAATTCATTATGTATATAATACATTAGATGTATTTCTCTTTATGTTTTAAATTCACTTAGCGCTCCCGCGGGAACTCCTAAGGTGTCTGGATAAAAACTATTTTATTAAAATCCATCCATTAGTTTAAAAAAGTCAGAACAAACATCAAGACTAGATTTTATATATGGAGGAGAAAAGTATGAATCTACATCAATTGGTATTTGAATCATAAATCATAAAGTTTTTTTTATTATTATAAATTTTAAGAAAGATTCACGAATAAATAAAATTGGAGTGTCTGTATGACGTAATATTAAAATAACCGCTTTTTACTAAATGCATGGCTATGTATGTTTCCAAGATATGTACTACCTTGTGAACAGTATTTTTTTAGAATTTTTGTCAGTCCTCCTGTCTGTCTGTTTGTACCCGCTAATCTCTGAAAAGGCTGGACCGATTTTGACGGGACTTTTATTGGTAATTTAATAAGGAACCGCTTAGACTACTTTTATTTTAGAAATGTATAAAATAAAATAATAAATTGAAATCGCGGATGAAGTCGCGGGCACAGCTAGTAACAAATAATAATAAATGTGGAGTACAAGTATGTAAGACTTGTGACACTTGATATTACATATTCTCTGCCGACCTCGTAAGGTACTTGGCGTGAAGATATGAATATGTATTAGAATTTAGAAAAATAACAAGGATCAGAAGGAAGGATTTTATCATAATTTACATAACAATTGTAGACTTGGAGTCTTTATTTATTTAGATTAGTAATAATAATAGTTTATTTACAGAATATGTGTATTAATAAATTTATATGTTTTGTGTTTTTGTGTAAAAACTGGTGTCCTAGTCTAATCCCCTAGATTAGGCATCCGACTTCGACATAGGGATACTATCCCTACTATAATTAATATTTAATATTTTTAAGATTTATTTATTTTTATTTATCCGTACTTTAAAATATTATAAATGCGAAAGTAACTTTGTCTGTCTGTTACGCTTTCATGCCTAAACCACTGATCAGATTTTGGATACCTATACTAAAGCACCCACGATTAGAAGGTACTTATTTTTCTTGACATAGTGTTGTTACAATTGAATATTCGTCCAGAAATCCCGCGAGAAGGCCCGTCAGCGCCACGAGGCTGTGATGCGCGTCCTGGTCCGGCGATACGTCACGGCCGAACAGAGGGACCGGGACGACGAGGGAGTCACGGAGGATGACGTCATGGAGATACGACAGGACATCTCCACGCTGCGGTTCGAGCTCATCGACATCCTGGCCAACAACGGGATGAAGACTCCCCGCGTCAACCTCCAGGACACCACCAGTAACCTATCATATAAACATATAAATAAAATTAGGGTATTAAATTACATACATCGTACGGTGCAGAGGTATTTCAAAATTGCATTTTTTACAATAGTTCAGTTTGTCTGTCTATCTGTCTCTATGTATGTTCAACCCGGAACCGCCGAACCGATTTTGACGGGACTTTCACGAGCAGATAGCTGATGTAATAAGGAGTAGCTTAGTACATTATATATGTTTACTTTATTTCATACAACTTCGTCCGGATAATTAAATTTGAATTTAATTATCCGTACTAATATTAAAAATGCGAAAGTAACTCTATCTGTCTGTCTATTACGCTTTCACGCCTAAACCACTGAACCGAATTTTGTGAAATTTAGTACAGAGATAGAGTTGACCTTGAGGAAGGACAGAGTTACTTTTTAACTGACTACAATAAAAAGAGGGTATGTGTACAATAAAAAGTATTATAAGTCGGAAAAATGTTTGCGCTTTGAAAGTTGTCTGTGTTATTAAAATAATTCACGCGGGCAAAGCCCCGGGTGGAAAGCTAGTTTTGCATAATTCGAAAATAATCTGAACAATTTTCATATAATTTTGATAAAGGATTTGTCAAACCTTACTCTCGTTTTTTTACAGTCGCTGGCAAGAAAGGAAAAGTGATGGAAAGGAGAATTCTGAAGGACTTCCAAATAGGAATAGTGGAGGGCATCATCAAGGATGTGCTGACGAAGGACAGCAAACCCAAGGACGTGTTCAGTCAAATCGCGAAAGCTATTGGTAGACGCGGCAGCGAGGCGGAGAAGTATGAAAAATAACTTTTATCATTATCATCATCATCATCTCCTTCACCACCACCATTATCATCATCATCATCATTATCGCCTATGTGAATTACCAGTTTCGTAGACTTAACGTCAGATGGAAAGTTTTTCAAGTGGACGAAAGCTGACATTGACAAAAAGAACTACCGGGCCAAGCTCGGTCGCCCAGGTGCTATATCATAACGAGTAATGCATACACATGCGTTATTTTTCGGTAGATATCTAAACTTTCCTTTATTTTCTGCTTTTTAATTTGTTTCTAATATTATTGTTTTTTTTATTCATCTGCCGTTCTTGTTTTTTTCTGTTACACATTAAGCCCGCTTTTTGTATAATATATTTTTGTATGACGTACAAAAAGATTAAAAAATAATTAAAACTGTAGATAATCCTTATACTTTGTCAAATAGGAGGAAAGATTGGAACACTCAGGTCCGACGAAGCACTTTACGGCGAGACCCCATCGGTAGTGAGGCCAAGACAACGAGACAGTCACTTCGTCTGCATATTCTTGACAATGTCCAGGGTCGTACCATAGATCCCAACAAGTTGCTTGGTATGTTCACTATAACTTTATTCTTTACGATTCAAAAAGAGAATGTTTGTAAATTTAAATTTTTCACAATTTTTGTATGTCTGGCTGTTTGTTTCGCCTAATCTGAGGAAGGAAGATAGGTGATGAAAGAAATAACTTTGGTAACTTTTATTTTAGAATTATATAAAATAATTGAATTCAAACCCAAAATATGTTGGGGCCACAATACAATAATAGTATGAACGCATTAAAAATGTAACAAACCAATCTCAATTTTGTTACCATGTAAATGTTAATTCAGATAAATGACATTTTTTTCTTTTAATTTTAAAATTTATTATTATATTTAATTAAAAAAAGTGCTAATTAAAATTTTGAGTAAATATGGTAAAAAAAAACTATAGCAATAATACGATTGTAATAATTAAAAGATAGAGAATATATATTTTTTAATATTTAATAATTAATTATATTTTTTATCAATTGAGTAAAAATATTTCTAAAATATTCCCGACGTACAGGTACATCCATTTTTTTATTTTATACGTACATATATAAAAAAGTGTCAAAATGTTAGTTACTTCGTCGAAACGGTTTAACCGATTTTGATGAAAGCACATGCTCACTTGATAGATCTGAGAATAGGTCATTATATATATTTATACCCTTAAGCCTTAAGCCAAAACAGCAACTTTATTATTAAAATGTAACTTTCAGCTTACAACCCCAAGTTAGAAACAGTTACACCGACGACGAGGGTGGCGTACGCGAAGTTCATGAGGAGCAAGATCAAATCGGACTTCACAGAGACGGACAAAGAAGAAGAGGCAGCTAGGGAGAAAGTAGCGATAGAAAATATGCCAGCAGCGGACAAAGGTGAGGTACCTTTGAATGTACCGATAGCTTAATATGGTTTAATTATAAAGAGAGCAGAGATTGAGAAAAATATTTATTGCCATGAAACAGCAGAAAAATCACTTAAAACTAATAACAACTTGTAGCCTAAAAATAAAAAATAAGTATGTAAATAATTTAAAAAATCTTTCTAATATAGATAAAATCACAATAGAAAGAAATAGGTAATGTACAAATGAATCAACGTATTTTTACATTAATAGTTATAAGTAAATAATTGTACATAAATATTTTACAGTACGTTCTACTTTCCGGCCAAAAACGCCGATTCCAGAAAGCGCTGAGGCTGGGCAATCTTCAAAATCTAATGAGATAGAAGTAAAAGCTGATATTGAAAAACAAGGTAACAACATACTGATATCTACTGCAAAATAACATTTTAATAAAAATAAGAACTTTATTTGAAACAGTACAAGTTTTCAGGAAAACGTAGTACGATAGCAACTGCAACAGTCTTGGTCTGTGTCGCAATTAGTAACGCTCGCCTCCAGGTTGATAATATAAAATTAGGTTAAATACTAACAAATAAATATATGTGTGTTTGAATCTGAATATAAAAGAGATAATAATAGTCAAAGTAGAAGCCCTAAATGTAGACAAACAAGCACATAACCTAATGAAAGTTTGCTCTGTCAATATAAATTGCCAAGATAAGCCATTTGTTCAAAATAAACTGCTAAATAGCAGTTCAAGTAGCTAATGTTATAATTATAAGAAATATAATTTAAAGTTAATGTATAATGTTGAACGTAAATAAATAAATATCGTCCAGCTTATATCCAAGGAGGATGCACCCTCAATTATATTAGCTGACAGACAATATCACTGATACGTGGCACAAATTCAATCCCAGGCAATGTTACGTTTTTAAGATAAAATGTAAAAACTCATAAAACAAGTTTCCCTTTGGAATTTAACCCGGAAGGACGATTGCTGAGTAAAATGCGTGTACCAAAGTCGCGTACAAGCTTGACCACGCTCGTTTATTATATCATTTTAAATATAAATTGAGAAAAATAGAGAATTATACTAAATTAATAAAATGTGTAGAACATGATCGTGTTTAATACTATTTTATTCAGTAATCAGTAACCATTATACAGTTAATATAACATTTTGAAACACAGCTTTTTCTGGAAACATTTAGAAATTTAGTTCATTCGAAAAAAATCAATCACGACAATGTCTAAATAATGTTTCTATCTTACAACATAAATTAATAATTGGTATTACCAGAATAGGTGAGAGTCGCGGTGAACCTTGGTATCAAAACCCAAACTGTTAAACATAATAATAATAATAATATTAGACGATACAACTAGTACTAACCTAACCTCAATTGGCCTTAAACTTTGATAGTTTCTGCACTTTGTCTCACGGACTTGGAATCTTTGGACTAGTCACTATTAATATAACAAAATGAAACATGCACAAATTGATCGCATTAAATCAAATAAGTAATAAAATAAAGTATAACCTTTAACTATATTAGTTTTCTAACTTCGATATTTAGTTTCCCATATATTATTTTATTTTTGGTGAAACTTCGATTGTAATTTTTTTATGATATTGGAAGGCAAACAAGCAGACGGATTTCCTGATGGTAAGAAATACACGCCGCCTATTGACACCAAAGATGGAAATAGTGTGTTGTCAACCTGAGGCTGGGATGGTAAGCCTCTTGCGTGAGAAAGTTTACCGGCTACCCTACCCTCCATACCAGAACTCGACAATGGCGAGCAATGACGCTATTATGACAGGAATAGTTAAGGTACTAATCCGGGCGAGTCATTGCAAGACTCTACCACCTAATTGAAAAATTAAGAACTAAAGCATACATATCAATTACAGATAAATCTGATACAAAATCTGATCAAAAACCACCTCAGAAAGCGCCAGATAAGCCTGGACCAGCGGACACCAAAACTGAAAAACCTAAATCACCAAAGGAGTCGGAGAAAAAGGAACACGTCGTCCAAATAGAACCGGAATCGCCCTCAAAGAATCTTTATATCACTAAGGAAGAGGATAAAAACTTACAAAAACCAATGTCACCTACATCAAGTGCGCCGGAACAAATTCTATCAGCTGCAACATTAGAGGCAGATACCAAAAAAGATGTAAAAATCACAATGCCAGAGGAACCCGAAAAGTCTGACAAAGAGGAGAAGCCTAAAGAAGAAAAACCAAAAGAGGAAAAACCAAAACCAGAGAAACCAGCTAAACCAAAAGATCCCAAACCGAAACCTCCACCACCAGGACCATCTAGTTCCGGGCCACAAATGGTGTCGGATAAAGGTAGATCAAAAGTGACAGGTAAAATAGTATCTGGTTGGCTGTAGACTAAAGGAAATTGTTATTTTTAATTAGTCCCAAAAACATTCATCGTTTATTGCATGCCATATTCTTTCACCGACATAGTTTTTGACTGTATCTGTAAAATTTTAAGCAATAAAAGTTATTTTTAGGTAACTTAAAGTTTTATAATCTTCATAATTAAAATTCTGTCCATTTTTATGAATCATAAATCTACCCACACTTAGACTAGATTTTTACTGCCAAATTTAATATTAGCATTTAGTTTCATTTCACACAAAAATTGATTTAAAAAATCAATGCATCATGAACTAGCGTATTAATTAGCAAATTTATCAAAAAATCATAAAAATATACTCATTAAGTTTTTTTTATATATTTTTATAGATATTTTATATTTTTATAATTTTTATTAGCTTTTTATTTAATTTTTCAGGTTTTAATTTCTTTGTTAATCAGTGATGATGTTTTCGTTGATTAACTTAGTATTTAACATTAATTTGCTATTTTGTAAATTTCATTTTTTGTTTCTGTTTCCTTTTTTTAAATTTTTTTTGTCGATGTTTGCTTCTAGAAAATATTTTGCCCTAAGTTAACTATAATAAAAACCGTGAATTGATTGTAGGGTTATTTTAAGTTATACATAAAGACGTACCGATTGCCTTATTTTCTCTTTGTTTTACTTCATCATTTATTCATGTTTAAAATGTGCCTTAACTGTTTTAAAAACCGTTGTAGATGCAGACATATTGACATAATAGTGAGATAACAGTTGTATTTTTAGCAATAATTAGAAATAAAATATTTTATAATTGAATTATATTGTCATAAGCTTTATGTGATCGAGAAAATGTCTAGAACTTTATGAATGTTAGAAAAATTGAATAAAATTAATAAAAAAATATATTATTCTTTATTTATTCATCATAATATAAATCGGCCGTTCCATCCGTTTTGAAATCCTAAAAATAATAATTATTATATGTATATTATAGTAGATAAGACAGCCAAAAATACAAGGCTCTCCTAATTGTAAGTGAAAACCGTGGCCTATAGACACCATAGATGTTATAGGTGCGTCGCATTCTTTTGCTGCAATACTGGACCTTATTTGCAATTCTACCGGTTCTAAAATCCTCTGGACAGGAACAGGTTGTCATTATGGTGACATTAATAAGTGAGGTGATGGGATTCCTACTCGGACAAATTACTTCATAGCGTTACCACTAGTGGTATTGTTAGTAATGACCTTAAACCAATGCTCACAACTTGTGAGCTGCCAGCAAGAGACTATTACTTATTCAATTCAATTTATTTCAGATAAAAAAGAAAGTTTGATATATTACATTAAATAACTATTGCTCGGTTGACCGAGATCTCAGTCTTGGTCTCGTTCTCGAAATTCTCGGCCACAATATCCTACCGAGAACTGAATCTCGGTTCTCGGCTAAAAATCGCCGAGGTTCTCGGCCGTAACCGAGACTGTTGTAAGTACGTACCTACTCGACGGTATATAGGGATTCAAATTTGCCGCGTCGCGCATTTATTACATTACTTATTTGCAAAAATAGCGCATTTTCATTTATTTTTTTCTTAATTTATCTTTTTTTCGATCTCGGTCTCAGTCTCGGCCGAGATTTCATTTTATTCTCGTTCTCGGTCACGGTCTCGGCCGAGAACAAAAATCCTGCCTCGGTCGAGTTTATAAAAAGTCCTTCCATTTTTGAAATTCCGTACCTAAAGGGTAAAAACGGAATCCTATTACTTAGAGGCCGTTGTCCGTCTGTCTGTCTGTCACCAGGCTGTATCTTATGAACCGTGATTAATTAAGTAATTTTCACATTTCACAGTACTTGTTATAGCGGCGACAGAAATACATAATTTCTATTGCCGTTATAACAAGTACTAAAACGCAATAAAATAAATATATAAAGAGTGCTCCCATACAACAAACGTGATTTTTTGGGTCGTTTTTATAGATAATGGTACGGAACCCTTGATGCGCGAGTCCAACTCGCACTTGGCCGTTTTTTTTTTACATTTTAATTCGTTTAAATTATGTTGGAAATAAACAGAGAATGTCTATATTTTTTACTATGTCCAGTTTCATCGTTAAAAGACCTCTGTAAATGACATTTCCCAATCTAATTTGCATTTATATGAAAAGGATGTAACATTTATGTATGGGAAAAGAGGGTTTCATGTTCAGTAAAGTGGATATATTAATTAGGAGTACCCCTAATAAGTGGTAGCCAGCTAGGGGTGGATATATAAAATGGGGTAATAGGGGTGAAGAAGTTTACTAGGGGTGGATGTATAATAGAAGTCACGAAAAATGTGAACCTTTCTCTTAACATAGACAAACAGACGTATGTAGTTTAATATTATATTAGCTAGTATAATATTAAACTACATACTAGTCGTTCCCGCGACTTCGTCCGTGTTTTTATTTAATTAATACATTTTTGAAATACAATTTTAAAATAAAAGTAGCCTAAGCCGTTCCTTGCTATATTAGCTGTCTGCCAGTGAAATTCCCATCAAAATCAGTCCAGCCGTTTCTGCAATTAGCGGGTACAAACAGACAGACAGACAAAAATTCTAAAAAAATTGTTTTGGTATATTTACCTTGTAAATATACATATTATGCTCTCAGTAAAAAGACGTTATTTCAATATTACATACAGACACTTCAATTTTATTTATTTCTATAGATATGATAATTCGACTAAAATACTTGAATAAATAGGTCTACCTACATATGAAATTGAATGTTAAAAAAACATTTTTTCATTTATTTATCTGTTCATTGGTGCGAAATTCGAAATTGGAATAAACGCAAAAACCATGTTATTTTAATTTCAAGTTCAGTTGTTTTAGGTAGTGTATTATTTTTGTGATAGTGTATTATTTTTAGTAGTTTATGGCACCATCCACATTCATATTGTTTATCTGTTATGCCAATTCTTCATCTTTCATTCTTTCTACATGACGGGACCATCGGAGCATGTCCTTTCTCATTTTTACAACGATACTTTCTTTCAATCCCACTCTTTCTCTGATCACACTATTACGAATGCGGTCTGCGAGCGTTACTCCACAAACATTGCGGAACG
The DNA here is from genome assembly GCA_018236625.1 of Lasaia peninsularis. Lineage (NCBI taxonomy): Eukaryota > Metazoa > Arthropoda > Insecta > Lepidoptera > Riodinidae > Lasaia > Lasaia peninsularis. The sequence goes on from DVZL01000909.1 coordinate 11,437, forward strand.
AAGGCATTTAAAATTATTTAAAGAGAAACAATAGATCATAAAACCGTACTAAACCCGCCAGATAAAAGATAATAGGTTCATTTTTAGGGTTCCGTACCGAAAGGGTAAAATACGGAACCCTATTACTAAGAATCCTTTGTCCGTCTGTCTGTCTGTCACCAGGCTGTATCTGATAAGCCGTGATAGCTAGAAAGTTGAAATACTAAAACAGAATAAAAATAAATATATACAGAGTGATCCCATACAACAAACATATTTTTTGTCGTTTTAAGTAGATAACGGTGGTAGATAAACAGTTGAAATTTTTACAGATGGTGTATTTTTTGCCGTTATACTCCTTTGGTACTCCCATGCAATAAACTTGATTATTTGCCATTTTTATAGACTGATTTTAATAGATTTGCTATTTTTCTCGATTCGCTGACTTTTAAATAAAACCAAGCCTCATTTGAATAATTTATTTGTAAAAATATAATACACAATCACAATTAAGAATGTCTTATAATAAAAACGTTATAAATGTATTGCCAATATTATATCTCTTTTTTTGAAAATTATTTATTTGCTGAATATGTGTTTTAAATAGTAAAATAATTAATGTTTATAATAGAAAGATAATTAGTATATAATAGGTATATACTTTTGTAATAAATAAATATAAATTATGTGTCAAAATATTTGCACACCAGATTGTAGTAGAATATGTTGATATAATTAAAGACTTTTGTTTTGTAACAACTTTTTAACACACATATTCGGCAAATAGATCATTTTCATTTCATTTCATATGTCAATAAATCAATAAATTTATTTTAACTTTTTCAAAACTGTAAAGTACACCGCTAACAACGATCTGACTGTAATGTTACAAAACATCTATATCGTTCTCATGGGGCTGGGTACACAAGGGCTTTTTTGACTATGTCAACCCTACAAAACTATCAGAAAGAGAAGTTGGCCATTAAAGAAAGAGTTAGCGATACTGCGTATTGGGGAATACCTTTCACGATTATGTCTTAATATTTACGTGAATGAATGACAAATTAAGGGCGATATTTTATCCCATTTATTATATAAGTATATTTATAAGTGTAAAAGTCTTAAAGTAAATATCAATATTGCTCTAAATATTTGTCGTGTTTAAATAATGCCGTTTACAGACAGGGTTAACGAAAGCAAACAAAAGGTCGCTCTTTGTCGGTAACCAAATGTAATAGAAAGGATACATTTTATTCTGATTTCGATTTTTGCTTATAACATAAGACTATTGCTATATCATCAATCTATAAAAATAAAAATGAGTGTCTGTTTGTAATATTAAAATAACCGCTTTTTACTAAATGCATATGTATATAGACACACCACATATAACAAAATAATATTGTTTAACATTTTTGTCAATCTGTATGTATTTCTAACTGTTCCGGCTTATCTCTGGAACGGCTGAATCGATTTTGATAAGACCTTCCCTGCCGGATAGCTGATGTAATAAGTAAATGACTTTGATGACTTCATCAAAGTCATTTAAATTAAATTAAGTCAGTCAGTTAAATTTTGATAAACATAATAAGGGTGCGATATCACAAACATGAGCGCGGCTAGAGCTTTTAAGATTACGCTATTGGCCGTGCTAGTTACTGTAATAGATATCTCTTATCTCTTACCTTAATACTTTACTTATATTACATATAAATACATTAAAATTTAGGGACGGAATTCAGGGCCATTCTCAAATAAATATTACCGATTCCTTTTTTTATTTATACTTAAAAATAGTAAAACACAGGACAGTATTTGAAGAGAAACATTTAATTGTTTGAGCTAATAATTCTTTAAGCTGTTATTATTGCTATTATTATTATTAAATACATTGTCACTATTTGACCTGCACAACTAGCGATCTTATATTTGGTTAAATTTATACAATCTAATATATTTCAAACACGTTCCACCTAAAGATGTGGTAAGATAATATATTTATAATAACTACGACGTTTTCTTTTTTTATTATTTTTTAAAAATACATTTCTAGCACAAAAAATGAGTTAAAATTTATAATTTAAATTACTACATAGTCGCTTCTTACTGTTATTCTCTATGTATGCTTACAACTTACTATCTAACAGATTTTGATGCGATTTTTTTAATAAATTGAATGATTAAAGAGGAAGGTTTATATGTATGTAACATGCATAATATACCCGTGCGAAGCCAGAGCGAATTGTTAATCTATATATGTAAAAAAGTTGAGTTAGTTACATTATTTATAACTCAAGAACTTCTGAATCGATTGGATTAAAAATTGGTGAAGAGGTAGATTTAGAAACTTATGAAATTTTATGTGCCTATCGGGTAGCTCTGAAAATTGGTCAACATCTATTTTTCACACCCGTAGGTGCGGGCGATATGAAGTTATGAAGAAAGCCAGTTTCTCAATAAATAATTATTATTAATCATCACTTTAATACAAGTTTCACCAATCATTTGTTTTAATAAATTAGTCGTTATGAAGAGCTTGTTAAGAAATGTAAGCCAGCTTATCATTCACTTTCGTTGGCTTGGTCTGTACCTAGCATAATAATTTGTTGGTGTCTAAAAAATATTTTTAAAAAACAATTATCATTTTATTTTTTTAAATGAATTTTAGCTATATTCTTTTAGGTTACTATAGCCATCCACTTTTCGGTTGTCTCTTGATAGTATTCACGTCATCTATCTTCTTCCCCGGACGGAGAACTGCAGGAGAAGATGGGATCAGCTGTTCCTGACTAGATGTAGGGAGAAAATGTGGTTTGTTGGAATTCTGTAATTATAAAATTGAATTTAAAGTTGCTTTTATATTTTTTTATATTCCTAATGATAATTCCTAATGTATAAAAATTTCGTGTCCCAAACGGCTTAACGAAACAACAAATATTAAAATCAGAAGTAAATATTTGAGTGAGCTCTGATATAACAAATGTGATTTTTTGCTAAGTAGTTCCCGCACAAGCAACAGATGTCGGTATGCATATTATTTAGATCGCGATACAAGGACTTGGATTAGTTATATTACCTATTAATTTCTAAAAATTAAATGATACTTAATAAGCAAAATGATACTTGAATCTGCATCACACAAGCTAAATACTAATCATTATATCCTGCCAAAATATTTAAGCTTTTTTTCTGTTTTTATTGTAGATGTTTAATATAACATTTACATTTAATTAAGAAAATCTATAAAAAGTAGGAAAAACACTCCCTCCACAGGTTAAGTTTTTCATATTTTCTTAGAAGTTTTCTCAATATTGAAAAGATATACAGATATATTTAGGAAAAAAACTCTTTAGGAGGATTTCCAGTCAATACAATATCGCCTCTGTGTTGTAACGGTACGGCTGTCGCCTCTTAAGACCGCTACCCGCGTAGGGTCCCGGGTTCAATTCCCAGGTCGGGCAACTTCTTAAATGTTTTTCAGATTACTCTGAGTAAGCATTACATTGCCCGGGATTGGAATGTGCTCCAAGTGGCAATAGACTTGCCACCTATCACGTCATGGGTCCTAGTACTAGTATACCTACTGGACTAACGAGTGGTAGATATACTAGCACACCAATGCCTATCCCTTTGAGGATAATAGGCGTCAAGGTACTTTCTATAATATAAAAAAATATCGTCACACCCATATCTCCGAAGGAGTAGTACAACTGCACATACGCTTCAGAAACTATATAAGATCATAGGGAAGTCCAGATTTTCCAGATACACTCATAAGAACCAGTTGTCCTATCCGAGAATCTAACCCACGCGCTCCGAAGTCAGCGGCGGTAACAATATAAATAATAAGAAACATACCGTCAATGGTTTAGGTGATGGTGATCTAGCCCTGGATGCTAGTTTAGGTTGCGGCCGCTTGAGGGTGGGTGTGCACGGAGTCACTTCCATTGTAGGAGTCAGGGGAGCCTAATTATATACAATATATATTTATAATAATACTAATTTTATATAGACTTCTTCTTCATTAAAATTATTCCAGGTCCCTCATGCATTAAATAGTTTTTATAACCCTATTTATTATAATATGATGTGAATGCTTTTACGGTGAGGAAATATCTCTTAAGGAAACCCCGATTCGTATAAGATTAGGTGGCCGACCCCGAAAACATCCAATGCAGAGGCGACTGGGCCGAAGAAAACAATATATTAGGTATATGAAATAATTAAAAAAACTAGCTTTGCCCGCGACTCGTGCGAGTTTTTATTTATTTTACTTTAAATATGTCTCAAATAAAAAGTAGCCTTAGTCATTCATTATTAAATCAGCTGTTGGCCAGTGAAAGTGCTGTCAAGATCCAAACGTTTTAGAGATTAGCCAAGGAGATTAGGGTTCAAATAGACAGAATACAAAAATTCTACCGATTTTGACTTTCACTGGTAGAGAGCTGATGTAATAAGGAACGACTTAGGCTACTTTTATTTCTGAATCTTTTTTTCTAAATGTATGAAATAAAATAATTAAGTAATAAATTAAAAGCAAAAAAAAACTTTTTAGAAAAAGCTTTTATTATTTTTCGAGTTTCTCTCAACGAGCCCTTTCATTTGATACCCATATTGAAGAAGTGCTTTAAAAATAACTATTCCACCATCTTGAATTTAGAATGACGTCATCGACCTTATCATCATCCAAACTAAACGTGTATACAAAATTTCAGCTTAATCGGGTGGAGATATCTACCCGAACTTACATATATACATTGCAAGTTAAATAAAAGTTTTTAAAAACGCAGACGGAGTCGCGGGCACAGGTATTAATATATATTTTTTCCTGCAACGTCAATGCATTAAAGTTTAAAATTGTTGTATATGAATTTGCCAAAAAATTACATTCTTAAAAGGTTTCTTGGCTAACGCGACATTGTGAAACTTTAGAACTTAATTAATAACATCTAATTTGTTATTTTAAAACTTTCTACACATAAATTTACAATAAATAAGTGGATTTTAATTATTATTGTTTATGAGCTATGTTTTTTAGAAACACACTTTCGCATTTATTATATTATTTATTTAAACAAAATAAACAAGTTGCTTTTAAAGGCAATCCTAATGCCAATCGGCATCCTCCACTAGTCAACCATTGGCCCTGCAGAAAGCTAGTAATTGCCACACAATTGAAACAAGACACAGAAATGTAATTATAAATTCATTAATATAAATAAATATACCGTTAATATATTATATTATAATTTAATGTGTATTTTAATAAACGTCTGATAGTATTATCTTCTAAAAGATTTGACACAAAAAATATATAAATACAGATATAATAGAATATATACTTTCCATCGTCGGCACTTGGTGGGATTCCATTGTATATGCAATTTTTTCCTTTAAAACACCCACATGTACTATTCAACAGTATTTTTATTTTTAAATTTCAATTAAAAATGTAGGTATAAAACATATTAAAAACCGCGGGCGATGTCGCGGGAATAGTTATCCTAAAACATCACAATTTTGTAGTAGGTAGTGAAAATGGCTTAATACGCTTACTAGCTATCCAATCCTCTAATCGAAACACGACAGCAGTAAGCACCAAACTATGTTGGTATAGTAAAAAGATATACAATGTTACTCAAAATCTAGTTATGGCGACACTCTACTAATTGATCACGGTCACGGTGTTAGTGATTACGAGCTGTTTGATAGAAAAGTAGTATATATTTCAGAAAAGAGGGGATTTGAATGGGGGAAAGTACAAAATACTTATTACCTTCGGTTTGGCCGGCGGCGGGAGGAGCGCGCCCTCCGCGGGCTTCAGGTCCGGCGCCACGGGACGAGACACTGATATGTCTTCCTGCTACATGCATTACGTGTTATTTATGTGGAGTAACAACAAAGACATACATACATTATAATTAGTACTAAGCTAAAATACTACCTTGTCGCATGTCCATGTATTATTCTAATGTATATAGTACTAGCTTTCCGCCCTAGTTTAAGTTAAAAGGGAATTGTTTTAATAACACAGACAATTTTCAAAGGGCAGACATTTTTCCGACTACTTATTGCGTAAAAACATACCTTCCTTTTAATGTAGTCGGTTAAAAAGAAGTCTATGTCCTTTCTCAAGGTCAACTCTATCTCTGTACTAAATTTCAAAAAAATCGGTTCAGTGGTTTAGGCGTGAAAGCGTAAGAGACAGACATAGTTACTTTCGCATTTATAATATTGGTAGGGATCATCAAAACATTTCCATACAAATATTCATCCCCTCCTGTAACCCCTCCTCCCTCTCTTTTTTTGCAGTAAAAAGTAGTACATGTCCTTCGGCAAGGTCAATTCTATCTTTGTACCAAATTTCATCAAAATCGGTTTAGAGGTTTAGGTGTAAAAGCGTAACAGACAGACAGTTAGTTTCGCATTTATGATATTAGTACGGTTGATGGACGGACTACGGACGAATCCCGGACAATGTAATGCTTACTCAAAATAATCTGAAAAACATTTATGAAAATTTTCCGACATGGGAATTGAACTCTGGACCTTAACCGGCTAAAGGTCTAACAGGCTACAGCGCACTGTTACACCATAGAGGCGACAAAAAACGTAATTTTAATTAATATTAAAATAAAGGTTTTTATAGTTTTCCCGCGTTTACATTTATATAAAGACTGATATAAAATAAATAAAATAATAATCCTTACGCGTGTATCAGTAATGTTTGCAGCCGACTTCTTCTTCACCACTCTTGGCTCTCGGGAAACTCGGTTCGACTTCAAAGGACTCGGATCTATAATTATTACACCGCATTAAACTCGTCGCCTTAGCTAGTCTCTTTTCCCAACTAGCGACCCGCCCCGGCTCCGAACGGGTAATATTTTTTTATTTAGTTTTGTGATTTTCGCAGCGGCTATATGTATTTTCCTCAATGCGTAAAATCTTCTGAATATAATGTCCAATTCAATCAATGATAATCTAGTACCTGGGTGACCAAGCTAAGCTCGATGTACTTTTTAGTACATCATGTTGTTTTGGAAAAATATTTACTTATAACCATGCAAATTAGTTGCTGATAAAATACGAATAATAGAGAATAATAGAAGAAACAATGGGACCGAGATTTGAACCCTGGTTTTAAGGCGTTTTAAGGCGCCCCATTTCCCGACCGAGCTATTTATTTAACTTCGTAAATAGAAATTTAGATTCGTATTCAAATGATATTGAAGTAAGTTTTTATTTAATGAAATACACGATTAATGGCCGTTTTCAATAACCTATCAACGACAATATATAGGGCTACCGTAACCAGGCAACCACTGTTACTAATAAAAATATCTTAGCAACAAAACTCTAGTAAGCCTAAGATGGGTTATTGAACACATCCATAGAACGACATTTTCTGCAAATAAAACCTAGCTAGATCGATTTATCGCCAAAAACTATCATAATTTTACGGATGATCGCTAAAATGTAGGTGTTTAACACCGCCTATTTAATGGCGCACATTTGTGACGTCACCATTCACTGAGAAGTGAGAACAATAATTTGCATACGAAGTTAAAGTAAGTGAAGTGTTTAATTTCACTATATATATTATAAATTTTGTATTATGCCCAAAGATGCAAAAATAGGTATATAGCAGATGAAATATGTTGGAAAAGAAAGAGAATATAATAAAATTTTATGAAAAATAAATTACACTCGATTCGATGTCGGGAAGTGGGATTTCCAGCAAAACCACAAGTCTTATGTAAAAAAGTTTAATGGCAATGTAGTAGATAACTATATTTTTATCTTCCACAAAAATATATTTTATAACTCGGTGAAAACTTACTTTATTTTATAATAAGCGCACTTGAATCTTTTGTAACAGAAAAATTAAGTTTTTCATCTTATTTTGATGAGTAAAAACACCATTTCAATAGAAAAACCACGCTTCAAAATATTAGCTTTCTTAAAAATGTCGGTCGGCTTTTTGTTTCTGAAAATCTCTACTTTCGGATTGTGTAAAAAATATATATGTCACTATGGAAAATGCTTAAGAAAAATGCAAAATACAAAAAAATCTTTTATTATTTTTTTAAAATTTACTCAATTTTGAGCTATTTATTAAAATCACAACTGTAATTACTCTTGTAGGTTAAGATTCCAAGTTACATTGATAAACAAAAATATCGAATAATAACATAGATATATCGAAACATACTACTATAATTAACAAACAAATAAGTTAATAATGTTTGCATTTGATAAGACATTTACAGAATTATAAACAAGTTGTGTACCAACCGCGAGGTGGGGTTTTATTCCCGACGGGGGTAGGCATTCGTGTGTTGATTATATATACGTAGTTACCTGGTAGGACCGACGGTTCAGTCCCGGCGCGGCGGGCCGCAGGACTGACGCTCCGTGTTCGAGCTTGAGATTGCTTCTCACATGGACTCTGGATATATACACAGACATTTATTCGACTACATTACTGTACCTTTCTAAAACGATTAATAAATAATATATAATATAAATAAATATAAATATTACTGGACAAATTACACAAATTGATCTAACCCCAAAGTAAGCAAATTATATGCTTGTGTTAT
>DVZL01000910.1:0-20016 GCA_018236625.1 Lasaia peninsularis
CAAGAATATCTTAGATATTGCACTTATGCTAAATAAAAAAACAAGATCGGTGAGAGATACGTAAAAACCGTCTAAGAGGAAAATATAAATCTTGTTTTGCTGATTACTATTTGCTGATTATTGCACTTTTCGTTAGGACGGCAGAACTAATGTTGGTACGCTGATAGCCTACTCTCCTAGCCTATCTCTTATTATCAGATGGGTCATCTTCCTGGTGGCTCTCTCTGATGTAATAAATAAGTATTAAGTGAAAAGCTAAATGTCTCAACTTTACCATCAAAGCATTTCAAGCTTGGTCTTAAGGCAATATAATATATATTTTCTTGAGAAAATAAAAACTAGCTTGATTAAATAAACAAATCAAAATTTACGTGTATTATGTATATTAAGTAAATTAAGGGAAAGGATTTGTTATAGATGATGAATTTTGTCAGTTAAGTACAAGTTTACAAGTTGGGCATGTTTTGTTTGTCTTAAGGTATCTGAGCAGATTGCAGAATCAAAGAACCAAAAAGCAGAAGATGAATTAAAGGTTAAGACTGCCATTAAAAAGGAGGTAATAAATATTTAAATAAATTGAAGATTAAATTTATTTAACATAGAAAAGAATATTGCAAAAATTTTAATAGAATTTTAGATATTGTCAAACATAATACTGTAAGTAAGAATGTTTGAAAGTCACATAGCTCATGTAAGGATATACCCTCTAGTGTGAGGATAACTGAGATTTTATATTAATTGACATAAAATTGTTTGTAGTTTTCTATTAACATTTTGTTCATGTAATTCTACAATATTTTCTCTGACTTTATTCAAATAAATTTCAAATATAATCAAAACTAAATGTTTTTGTGGTGTGATTGGCCAGTGTGAAGGTTGGCATTTACTACAACCCCTACACAATTCTCACACACTCCAATTTTATTTATTTATATAGATTACTATAAATTTTGTTCTTTTGTTCCTAAAATATTTTTCTTAAATGTACATATTTTGAAATTAATTGTTTAATTGAATATTAGGAGCCAGAAGAGCTTCAATCAGATGAGAAACTTAAGTCAGAAGAACGCAAAACAAAGTTGGTAGAAAAAAAAATTAAGATGGAAAATGATGTAATAAAATCAGAAACAATAAAATCTGATCCAGAAGAAGCTACAAGCACTGTTACAAAACAAGAAGCTGAGAAAGAGGATGCAGCACCAGAAAAGATGGAGGTAAATTTGAAATTTATCAACTTTATTCTCTGTTTGAATTGATTATAAAGCTTCTATAAAATATTTTTATAAATAACAATATGATATTAACATAAAAACATTTTGAAGGTTTTTTTTTTTTCAAGTTATTATAAATTGATAATTTTATAAAACTGTTTTTGATGATAAGTAATCAGCAGACAAATTTTTTTTGTTTTTCTGCTTTTTTTTGACAATAGTTATTTTTTTATTTAATTGTCTTCTATATGTATGTGATAAATTACGCCGGCACCCAAAAAAAATTAGGTAGAATGTGTATTTGACCGGATCTACCTACGGGTACGTATTTTGGTCCGCTGAATCCGAATTCCCCTTGTAGTTTGACCCCAACACCCTCAAATTGCGAGAAAACTTCGAAAAACCGTAAAAATGATGAAAATCGGCAGTTTTAATGATAAAAAAAATTTTTGGAACTAAACTAAGCTTGATTTTAATGTATTACGATCCGCTGAATATGAATAAAAACTTTATTGAGACCGCAAGTCGTTTTAAATGTGAAAAATCACACAAAACTCGAAAATTCCGAAAAAATATAGTTTTCATGATAAAAAAAAACTTCTTCTGGTCCAATTCAGAACTTCTATTTTTTGTGGCTTAATGGCTGATGAAACATTTGCGTATACAATTTTGTTTATTGTATTCCGGCTGAACCTGGTAGTATCTGTCCTACAGAAATAACAGTTCTGTAAAACCAGTTGGTGAATACTGGTATTGTGAATTTCAAGTTGTCCCGTTTCTTATTTTTATTCCATCTGGTTAACATCATGTTACATCGATTACAAATTGTATGTGGAACCTATGTTAAATCCGTAATTTAGAGACCAAAAAATTTTTCATAAATTTGTTTAATCTTATCAGAAAACGATCTTCGATTCCATTTCAAGTTGAATTCTCCACAAATGTAACAAAATGAATCAGGACTTTTATTACACAGATGAGAATTACTTCTTGTAATAATATACTCTCCAATAGCCAAGTCTCCCACTTCTGAAGAGCTGAAGTTGCTGGATGACGACGCCTGCGGGCCTGCTTCCTCACCCTGACCAGACGTCGATACTGGGTTTCTGACTCCCTGCATTGTAAAGTACTTATCACTTGTACCTGTACCAAAATACACATTCTACTTAATTTTTTTGGTGTGCTGGCATTATGAATGGTGCACATTAAATATTTTTGCAAATCAAAATATATTACATCAAAATGTAGTATAAAATTGTTGTCAACACAATTATATAGAAATTATTAAAAAATATGTACCTAATGTTATATACCAAATACTGTTAAGAATTATGAGAAGAGTTAAGCCTTCAATACCACTTTGTCTTTGACATGATTTTCAACTGTCACAGGTTGGTGGAGCAGAAGAAACTGAGGTAGTTTCTGAAGATGAGTTACCTGTAGTTCAAAAACCAAGTATCAAGGATGCTGAAAATGTGTCGGATGATGAGCTACCGGGGCCTAAACCTGCAGAATTACCAGCAGATACTGAGGTAAGATGTTCTTAATATTTTTTTTATTTGTGATAGTGACAACTTTTTAACTTTCCGTACTTAAAACAGAACCTTATTACAATAACTTCTCTATCCATCTGTTTGTCTGTCACCAGGCTGTACATCATGAACCGTGATAGCTAGACAGTTGACATTTTCACAGATAATATAATTCTGTTGGAATATTGTAATAGAAGCAGATGTTTTGTATTCTCTATAAAAGACTTAATGTTTTGTAAATGTACTTACCCACTATGACCATTTGTAAAACAATAAATATCTTTGTCATTTAAAGCGCATTTTCGCAGTGGACAATCTTACTTAAATTGTACTTTTGGGAAATAGTGCACTACAACTTTATACAAACTCCTTTGTATATAGTCTTAATCCTTTTTCCAGGTGGTGTCAGAAGATGAATTACCAACCTCAAAGAAAGACGCAAAAGAGTCTAGAAAACGTAAACCCGGTGAAGAGGGTGATGGGTATGACCCAGGCTCTCCGACTTCAGAAAACGAGACGAGTAATAAAAAACAAGCTGTGGCAAAGGTAAATAAACTATATATAATCTGACTAACATCTAATATGTGTTGTATGGTACACATGAGTAAAAGCTATTCAATATTGTTGGAATAAACATCTTATTTATCTTGCGAATGTGAATCGCTGTAGGCATCCCGACCTAGGTTGACATTCCACAACCAAATTGCTAGTGTCTAGAATCTCCGAAACTGGAGTGTTTGTTTGACGAGAGTAATGGAAAGTGGAAGAAGCCAGACAAGCATGAAGGTATTGTGACATGTATATATGAATTTTTGTAAAAAAAATATTTCCTATTGGCTGCTACTATAATCTGCTATTTATAAATAAGGCTAAATATGACTAATTTATTTTAACAGAACGGTGAAAGTAAGCCAGTCCCAGCTGAGAAGAGATCTTCTATAGACGAAAAACCTAAGAAAAAAGTCTTACCTGAACTGGACAAATATTGGAAGGTGGTCAATGATGATCCAACAGACTTTACTGGTTGGACCTATCTTCTGCAGTATGTGGATCAAGAGGTAACTGTCGAGTTTGCACACGTTTTAATTTAATTAATCAAGAGAAGGCTGAGTTACTCCTTACTACATCAGCTATATGCCAGTGAAAGTCCCACCAAAACCTGTCCAACCGTTCCGGAGATTAGCCGGGAAAAACAGACATACAAAAATTCTAAAAACATACAAAATTTTATGTATTTGTAAAGATTAAACCAGAATTCAAACATTGGATTATTACAAAAAGTATAAGCAGATTTTGTGAAAAAAAAAGTATAAAACAACTGGTGTCCACAGTGGAAATCCCTATGGACACCTTGTGTAACTTTACCACCTATTTATTAATATTTGGCAACCTTCTAAATAAAGAATATTTTTTTAAAGAAGATTCCCTCTGTGGTTGAGTTGAGAAAGTTGTGGAAAGTTGAGACTTTGACGCACTGGGTTCGATTCCCGGATAGGACAATTTGTTCTATGAGTTTTTTAAGTTAACCTGAAAGTTTATAGTCTTACCAACTGTCACATCATGGGGCCTGTCGTTGGCTAATCTTGAACTGCCTCTGCCTGCTCTCGGCATGTCGATAAGATTAGTATTTATGAATAAAAAAAGTACCTTCACGCCTATTATCCCCGAAGGCGTAGGCAGAATTGTGCTAGTATATCCTCGACTCGTAAGTCTAGTAGACTTACTAGAACAACCACAATTAGCCAAGGTAATAGGGCCCTTGATGTGATAGTTGGCAAGCCTATCGCCACTTCGGACACATTGTGATCCCGGTCAATGTTACTAAAAATAATATGAAAAACATTTAAGAAAAGTTGCCCGACCTGAGAATTGAACCCGGGACTTTACGCGGCTAACAATCTTAACAGGCGGCGTCCGTACCGTTACACCACTGAGGAATTTATGAAAAAAAATTTTTTGTTAAACCAAATATAAAATATTTTTGAAAAACTATTTATTTATTACAATAGACCCAATTACAATTTTATATTAATACATGATATAAGCACAAATCTAAATGAGGTGCAAAATTTTTGGTGTGACTAATGTATATTATTTATGATGAAAGCCAATGCTAATCTTACTGCTTTGTGAAGCTGTAGGAACTGAACTCTTATGTGGAGTGGCAAGGGCCAACTGAAAACAATGTATTTAAAAAAAACATATTTGAAGCAAAATAAGTTATTAATTATATTGTATTAATTTTTGCGTATAGACTGATGTGGAAGCAGCGCGAGAGGCCTATGATGCATTTTTATCACACTACCCATACTGCTATGGCTATTGGAGGAAATACGCTGACTATGAGAAACGTAAAGGAAGTAAAAAGAAATGCCTTGAGGTGAGTGACTTCATATAATAGTGTATTTGTATAATATAATATTTAAGTATCGGTGAGTTGTGGTACATTAAAACAGATATTTTCATTATTGTGTCATGAAATAACACTTGGATATTGAATTGTTTTAGACATAATTGGTATTGTGCAATTGTTTTTTTTCCCAACAGTGCTACGGGGACTGCGATGTTCGTAAAGCAAACGCATCAGTCGGCGGAGTTTATACACGTCACATAGATCTTGCAGTGTTACATTTGTTTATATATTATATTAATATAGTGCATTTATTTACAATTCCTTGTACGCATGTTATAATGTAAAATTGTTGATGTACAATTAATTAAGTGCGTCGTTTGATTTGTGATTATTTAAGTGCTTAATTTAATTAATCCATGATAGCATGGAAGCAGCAGGTCCTATATTGCCTCGCCATAGATTGGCTTTACCCGGACCGGCGGAGCGACGGTGACGACGACCCGGCCACTGAACAGGTGTAATATGCCCGACAAGTTTTTATATAAAGGTGCAAGTGACAGGTTGGTCCGAACCTCGGTTTTGTTTTATTCAATCAACCTCTCACTTGTGCTATACAAAATTACTTGACACATATATTGATGCTATAATATTCCCTTGCTTCGAAGCGCCGACGTCATGGCGGCGGCGCTCTAGCGAAAAAAGGGCTGGAATAATTAGTTTGTCACTTTTCAGGTTTTGGAAAGAGGTCTTAAATCTATACCACTATCGGTGGACCTTTGGATACACTATCTAAATCATATAAAATCTATAAGAACTGAAGACCACGTTTATATCAGATCTCAATATGAGAGAGCAATAGGTATGTTTTAAATTTAATACAAACATAATATGGGTTATACTAATATACCTATAGTTGTCTATAGGATTATAGAAAAAGGACTCTAAAATTCAATTGTGTTAAAAATAATACGTTAATTTTCACCCTTAGAAAAGTTTATAGAAAGGTCGAATATGTTTTTGAAATACAAACATAAAAATAAAACAAAACTTTGAATTAACATAGTATGATTACTTAAAAAAACTTATTTCTGTAGAGGCGTGTGGTTTGGAGTTTCGTTCGGATCGTTTATGGGAGTCATACATCAAATGGGAGGCAGAGAATGGATCAGCCCTCAACGTGACCAATATTTATGACCGTCTGTTGGCTACACCGACCCTGGGCTACACTACACATTTTGACAAGTTAGTATATGTTACATATTTCGTCCAATAAAAATGTATATCTGTTTATAAATTTAATCTTATGGAGATTTTTCTAATTTTAATCTTCTAGCAAGCAGTAATAGTTCTAGTGCTTTAGAATAGAAAAACTCTTTAATGTGCAACAATAGACACAGATATAAAATAAAAAATTGAGACGGGAGACGGAATGGCGGTCTTATATCTAAGTCAGGTCTTCCAGGGAACCTTATGGTATGGAATAAAAGTCAAATTGTTGGGCAGAGGTTCTGTATAAGTATATAATAAAATATTAAATATAATTTATATAATCTGCTCTGTGGTGTAACAGTACAGCTCTCGCCTGTTAAGACCGTTAGCCGCGTAAGGTCCCGGGTTCAATTCCCATGACGGTCTACTTTTCCTAAATGTTCTTCAGATTATTCTGAGTAAGCATTACATTGCCCGGGATTGGAATGTCCCCGGAGTGGCGAATGGCTTGCCACCTATCATATCATGGGCCTTAGTACTTTGGCTAATCGTGGGTGTTTAAAAGTATATCTACTGGACTCACGAGTCGTGGATATACTAGCACACCTCTTCCTACCCCTACGGGGATAATAGGCGTGAAGATACTTTTTATGAAGCTCAGTTACGAGTGTTTGTAACGTAAATTAAAAGTAAAAATAAATAAATAAAACTATTATTTATAATATAAAAGTTTGGATATTGTATTTTTTTTGTAAATTCTAATACGTTTCATTTAACACGTGTGTTGTGTGTTGCCAGTTTCCAAGAGCACGTGATGTCGGAGCCGGCCAACGGCGTGGTGTCCCGCGCCGAGCTCGAGAAGCTGCGTGCCGGCGTCCGCGCCGCCGCGCCCGCGCCCGCCACCGACCTGCCGCCCGGCGAGGATGAGCCGCTCGACCACATCGTGAGTTGCGCACGCATGCACGCACGCACGCACACGCACACGCACACAAACACACATCTACCGATAATAATAATTACTTCAGCAATTTTTGACAAATGATCACCTAATATTCTGAATTTAAAAAAGACAATAAATAATAAGTGGACTTGTGTAACTCATCAGTCGTTGCTCATACTGCGCCAGCCATTTGAGGGTTGCTTCAAAATATTTTCAAAATTTAATAATACAAAGTTATATAAATTTAAATTATAAAATAAAATTGAAATATAAAATACGCTTTGTAGTTAAACTTCCTAATGGGCGATCCAGTATTTGATTATAATAGACTCGATAATACAACATACATACATAATATACATAATATAGAAAATTTCAGTCATGACAGAATACAATAAATTGTAGCGTTTTTAATTGCATTTTTCCAAGGCATAGACTAAACGTCTGTAGAAATGTCACATACAAACTAATCTGACAGGACTGAACTTTTTTGTCTCTTTCTTTTACTTATGTTAAAAGAAGAAAGCGATAACTTAAAATAAGTTTAGTTGGCTGCAGCAGAATTAGTAGTGATATATAAATGGATCTACTATTAAGTGATTTTGGTTATTTACAATTTGTTTTATGTTGTTACTTATACAATTAAAAAGAAAAATATTATTTTAAATTGTTCATAGGCATCAGAAGAAGAAGGTAATGCAATAAAAGAACGCATCATTGCAGCGCGTAGAAAAATCCATAAAGCCACCGGAGAAGAGGTCGCGGCCAGGTGGACCTTCGAGGAAGGGGTATGTTGAAATGTTGACAATTTTCTCAAGAACTGAGATTCTTCACAATGTTTGTTCGACTTAAACCTAAACTAAGTGATAGAATCAGGCGCAATCACTATATTAATATGTCAAGGAAAAATTTCTTTTTACGAAAATTGTGCGTATTTATAGTTTACGTATAGGAGAAGTGCAAAACGCTAATATTTTTAAATAATAATGTTTATAAAGCATATTAAAAGATTTTATATTTCAAATTAAAATATAATCAGTTTTTGTCTTATAACAACAGTAGCATTTGTAGTTAATGGAGACCATACTTAAATTTGTAATGTTTGAATACTTATACTACTTATACTAACGAACCAACATTATGATGAATCTACATAAAAGCTAGTAAAATTATTGATTACTAGATTTCAGGCCACGAGAGCAGATTTTTTCTGACTTATAATACTTATTTCATAAAAACAAACCCTCTTTTTAATGCAGTCGTTTAAAAAACACTTGTTCTTCCTTAAGGTCAACTCTATCTCTGTTCCAAAGCGTAACAGATGGAAAGAGAGATTTACATTTGTATTTATAATATTTGTAGATATGACCAATATTGTATTTAAATATGTATTGAAGTGTTTATTTAAAAAAGTATTCTTTTACATTACCAGATTAAAAGGCCTTATTTCCACGTGAAACCTTTGGAAAGGTGTCAATTGAAGAATTGGAAGGCCTACCTCGAATGGGAGAAACAACATGGCTCGTTGAAAAGGGCTTTGGTATTGCACGAGCGATGTTTGATCGCGTGCGCACTTTATGAAGAGTTTTGGATGAGGGTGAGTATTTTGATTTATTTAAATTGTGATAACATACACTATAGAGCCTCGGAGGCCTAGTGGTACGCGCTTCAGAATTACATTTAGACAGTCCAGGTTTAAAATCAACCACGTACCAATGAGTTTTTTGTAGTATATCTACTGGACTTATGAGTCGTGGATAATACTTGCACGCCTCTGCTTACCCCTTCGGGAATAATAGGCGTGATGGTACTTATCTAAAAAGGTACTTTTTGCAAAACTATGTCCAATTATTTGTGATATTATAGAATCGAATAATTATCTTTAACTTTGGTAACTCCCACCCTACCTAAAATACTCTTAATTGTCACAAAATATAAAGAAAATTACAAATACTTTAAATAAAATGATTGTGTTTGAGCATAATCGGTATACGACTTTGAAACACGAGATCCCGGGTTCGATCCTCAGGTAGTAGTAGGGCAACTTGTTCTATAGGTTTTTTCAGTTTACATAAAAAGCAAAAATTGGGATTGAATTTGTGTTAGAAATGGCGACGGACTTGCCACCTTTCACATCATGGAACCTAATATCGTCGGCTAATCGTGAGCGCGTATGCATCTCTGCTTACCCCCACGGGATATGAGAGTGTTGATATTATAGTTGTTGTAGGTCCGTCGCTGTCGTGTGTTCAGGTTATTAGACCTCATGTGCAAGTCTACGGACTACCTTAACCTCCAGACCAGAACGTGAAAGTTTCATTATGAGAGCTGGAATAGATAAGCTGCGAGTGTCTGCACTGCACTCTACCACCAGTGGTCATGATTTCAAACATTAATTGGTTGATAATCTTATCTGGTTGTGCTATGTCCATATTCCGATATTACATTTGAGTCGCGTTTTTTTTATGGGATAAAACAGCGAACAAGCTCTCCTGATGGTAACAGACAACCGTGGCCCATAGACATCATAGATGTTGTAGGTGCGCCGCTGCCCTGTGGTCGGGCTGTTAGACCTAATGTGCAAGTCTACCGGCTACCCTACCCTCCGGACCGGAACAAGATAATGTCATTATGGCGGCAGGAATAAGTAAGGCCGTGGATCCCTACCCGGGCGAGTTGCTGCATTCTACCACCAGTGGTCATGTTGGTAGTGACCCAGTTAACCTATACTCGCCTTACGAGCTGCTTGGTAGGACGGCAGTTGGTCTATTCTACACAGACGACCCGGACCAACATGGGGAAATATTTAAAAAATAAATGTTTTACAATCAAGGCAACTAAATACACTATATGTAAATGTTTCATCAGTTAGTGAAGTTCTTAGAAGAGAGATTGGAAACAAATCCAGAGCTAGTGGCGGTAGAGCGTGAGGTGCTGGAGCGCGCCTGCACCATACACCACCTGGATAAGCCCGAGCTGCACCTGCACTGGGCGTACTTCGAGGAGGCGCAGGGGAACGTGGCCAAGGCCGCGGAGATACTCGATCGGATCGAGAAGACTTGCCCTAATCTCGTACAGATACAATACAGGTACATAATACAGGAGTGGATTTACATTACACACACATATTGAAGAACATCTAATTATTCTTATTATATACAAGCTTATGTTAATTGGTGTACAAAGGCGGACTTATCGCTAGGTGGCAATGGGTTAGATGTTAACACATAGTTATATTTATTTTTGTAGGTTATCTATAGTAATAAATAAAATTGCAGTGTCACGTGATATGATTTTTGTGTATGGAAGTAGTTGTATTTTATCTAATTTTGAAAAGTCGTGACATACTTTTCTATATCTAAATGGGTTCTTGCGGGACAGCTGAATAACTTCATACGTGGGCGTAGTTGGGAGAAATAACTGATATTTCATTATATTGATACAACAGTGTAGATAAATAGAACAACTAGTAGATATGAATTTTGAGTTGTGCAGTTATTTTCTTAATTTATTAATATATATAAGAAAGTAACTTTGTGTCCTCATTGTGTTGTGCATAGAGATATTAGAAAACTCATAGTTAATGTCGATAAATGGCACACTTTTATCACAACTCTCGAGGTTAAAATTAGGCAAAAACGATTACATGTAAGAAATATTGAAACCATATAATTTGAATGTAAATGCTCATTTTAGACGTGTGAACGTGGAACGTCGACGCGGCGATTACGATAAATGTATCCAGCTGTACGAATCGTATATAGCGTCCGCCAAAAGCAAGGTGGTGGCGTCGTCGCTCGCCATCAAGTACGCGAGGTTCCTGTTCCACGTGAAGCGTGACGCGGCGGCGGCGCGCCGCGCGCTCGACGACGCCGTGGCCCGCGACCCCCTCAACGTGCGTCTCCACACGCAGAGGTTCGACTTGGCGCTGCACACGCCCGGGACACCCTACGAGGTGCTCGACGGTGAGTTGTCGGCGCTTATATGTCTTTCTATAGTTCATTAATTAGATACTCTCAATTTGTTTTTATTTTTGTTATACCCACATTGGTGTGCAATAACTACTTTATATTGCAATAACGAATAATATTGTTAGTAATTTAAGTTTTAGCCCTGATGATGCCGTAAAACGCGAAACCGGTTGGCTATTTAAAAATAGTTTTCAATTGTAATTTATATGTAATAAAGTACATGTGTTTCTAATTCATAATTGAATACTCGTTGTTAAAACTTGTATAAATCTTGAAAGTCCGTCACGTATTTTGTTAATATGATTTAAGTGTATTTTCAATAAGTAATTAACATCATGAGTACCTATAGATCTCTACCTCCACCCATTTGTAGATTCGTTACTTTAGGAATATTTAATTATTCAAAATATTTCTTGACCTAATTAATATATTTTTGTAAGTATTCGAAATGACGATATAAAGTTTCCGCTCTAGAGCTGGTGTGCTCGTACGGCAAGGTGGAGGGCGCGGAGGCGGAGGCGGCGGCGGGCATGGTGTGGCGCCGCCGCGAGCTGGCCGAGGAGCTGGGCGGGGCCGCCGCCGCGCGCGCCGCACACCTCGCCGCGCGTCACGCCGCCAAGCTGCTGCGCAAGCGACAGCGCAAGGACAAACAGGACCAAGCGCCGCCGCCCACGTCAGTACACAACAACTACTGCCGTCATAAAACACAATGTACATTTAAGACATTACAGTTATTGCTTTAAAATTGACGTCACCGTTTATTAGTCATTAGTAATTTGTCATAATTGACGACTCGATTTCGATGGAAAGTTAAAACGTAGATTATTAATTTTCAGTTTCACCCCTGAATCCACGAAGAAAAAGGAGCCGGCGGCGGCCGCGGCGTGCGCCCCCCCCTCCGCGGGCGCGAGCAGTGGCGCCAGCAACACGTACTACACGCCGCCCGCCGCCGCCGCGCCCTACGACCAGTCCTACGCGCAGCCCTACCAGCCCGCCTGGCCCTACCAGCAGCCCGCGCCGCCCTACCAACACCATCCCCACGCCTGGGGACAGTACCCCAACTACTACTAGCCCACCGCCC
This sequence comes from Lasaia peninsularis, assembly GCA_018236625.1. Lineage (NCBI taxonomy): Eukaryota > Metazoa > Arthropoda > Insecta > Lepidoptera > Riodinidae > Lasaia > Lasaia peninsularis. Next base: position 12,298 of record DVZL01000910.1, read on the forward strand.
GAACACACGAACACACACACACAAACACACACTTGAACACAATTGAAAATCAATTGGACGCCAAGGTCTAATCACACTGATGTATATTGATCGAATTTTTTTACACAATATGTAAAGGAAAATATTAACACTTGTGTGTTAATAAGCAGATAAACTTTTGGCCATGGACTGATTGAATGACGGAATTTTGTTTTGTATTAGAAAGAGAAAATATTATGTTATTAATTAGAAAATTAGATTAACGCCACAAATTTTATTTCTTTCGATGTCCACTAAGTGCTTGTATTTTCTTATTGGTGTTATGGAAAAAAATAAGTTTTTGTCTGGATTCATTTAAAGTTAACTGACAATAAGAGTATCGGACTCTGGTGGCCGACTCATTGCTGTTTATTATTAAACAATTGACTTAAAAGAACTTCGAGCTTTTTGTATATTTAATTAATCTATCAAGAAAACACACGAAATTTTATACTTCTAAACCTTTTAAATGTACTAATGGTTCAAAGTAAAATTTAATCATAACATAATAACTTTCTAATATGTGTGACTTTATCCCAATTAGTATACTCGTGGCAAAATTGTTTAAATAATTTAAACAACTTGAAATATTAACATTTTAAAATAGCTCGATCTTATCTAAACCGAAATAATTTGAATATATTGTTTCATAGCAAAAGTCGTATTAATATGTGAAAAAATAGTTAAAATATTCGTATTTTAGTTTTAGTCATTTCGACGCAAAATAAGCTATAGTACTAACGCTCATGAGTCTCATGTAGGAATCAAACAAATCTCATGTGAAAAGTTTGTGTATAAAAAGTTATGAATGCACGCAAAATATGTATTCATATTGAGCTTAAACAGGAACAGGCTGGCAGGCTGAAGGTACAAAGCTTCATGGGGTCGATCAATTTAAAATTATCTCCTTGCTAAATATAATTAGTACGATCCTTTAATAATTATATTTAAGAAGTCGAAAATTTAAAATAATTTTTTATGGAAAGCTAGAAAATAATGTGGAACCCCAGTTTTATATAAGTCCACAATGAGCCAGGGTAGGATAATAAAGAATTTGTATTCACTATTTTAAAATAGGACTAACAGGTTGATTCATGTTTCACACGCTTTCAATAAATAGAGCATATAATATATACTTACCTATCACGTTGAAGTTTGAAACTAAGCCATAGCATGACTTTATCCTCCACCTAACTTTAAGTCCGCTCTTAAGTATGATTTGGTCACAATTATCTGAACATTCATCAGCATCTTTAAACAATCTTAGCCATTTAGATATCGTTTTTCATGTCCCAATAATAACTCGCGAAGAGGCTACTGTTGATTCATTATTAATTATTATTGTGACGTTAAAAAACGATAATTATAACGATGGCATAATAAGGGTTTCTGTATTACGTCATTCAGGTCGACACAATTCAAATAATCTTTTGTATCGTTATAACCTATCAGAACCCCTAACATATCTATCGCTATCATTTAGATCGAATTCGACTAGCATAGAATCTTTATTTACGTATGTTTATCCCTTTTATATGCGATAATTTAGAACGAAACACCATGACCTAAGCAAACATGCGTGTTTGTCAATATAGAAACTTCGACTTTATGCATGATGATTAGTTCGTGATCTAATATTTTGGTAAATATTTGGTATTCTGACCATCCACTCTTCGTTATTTTAAATGAATTAGAAATCTATTAATAAGTTGTTAAAATTTAAGTTAGATTATACTTGCGTACTTGACAATTTGATGCAGTTGCAATTCTTAAAAATAAGGTAATAACATACAGAAGATGTTCAGATTTTTATGTAGCCTTTCAATTTTTATGTAATTAAGATTAAATAAGACAAATAACTAACTTGGTTGTTTTATTCAACTTCTCTTCAAAGTTATAGATCTAAAACATCCGAAAAGAGATCTTTGACTTTGCAAGCTTATTAATATTATTTTAATAATGCACCATGGGAATGAAAACCCTATTTCAATGAAAAAAACACTGCCACCCCTTATCCCTGGTAGCTAGAGATACACACTTATGCATTCACAATTATTAGTCATTACTTCCTATGATGTGACAAGTGGCAAGTCCGTCGTCATATCGCAAATTCAGTCCCAGGCAACGTTGTTTTTCGGAGAAACTAAAAAAAACTCTGACCAAGTTTCCCTATCCCTCGTGCGTCAAAGTTGGACAACGACTACGCTCCGCCATAGAGGCGATAAGGAATATGCATGTGTTTTTGTTTTTTTTTAACATTACATACTTCAAGTAATTACATTACTAAAAAAATATAACACTTGCAAAATAGTGATAAATAAGCTAAAAAAATTATCTAATCTCATCATTTTCGGATGATTTAAACACCGCCATTTTGGTTCGTATATATAGCAGAGCAGAGCAGAATATCTTATTCTCTTAGGTAAGATTTTTGTGTTTCGGCTTATCATTTTTAGATTTCTACCCTTCGGCACTGAATATCTCTATATTTGATAATGTTTTAAATCCTTCAATGTATAATATTTAAAAACTCAAATTTCATTTATTTGTATTTTTAGAATTTCTCTTCAAACATGACAAATACTTGTATTAAACAATCAGACCTGTTTTTACATCACATACATTTTCAAAGGACAAAGATCCTCGCAAAGACCTGCCGCCCGGAGCCTCGCAATACGTAAGGCTTCCCCTATTATCCAGTCGCCAAAAAAAATCTTGCTATTGCCATGTTACAGTTGAAAGAATTAAGGTAATAAAAAAAAACAATTTTGCGTACTGCAAATTTATTAACAAAGATACAATATTCCCTTACATCCATGTTCTATCCAAATAAATTGCATTGAAAGGCGTAACAATTAGGGCTATTTTTCCATCAAGGTCTATTTCATGCGCAAATACTAAAAATTGTTTACACACAAGTTTTTTCTTTCATATGAAAGTAGAATTTGTGTAATAAAATTTTGTGCTTAGTACAAATGTAATATTCTCAGTTGTAAGTACAGTCCTAAGCATTATATTTAAAATTCTTTGCTAATCACAATACAAGATTATGCATAATTATCAAATATAATGTCAAAAAAAGTTTATTCTAAAACGAATAAACATTCTTAGCTCTAAATCTTTATCATCAGGAGCAAGCCGCCTTCGCCGCTTTTATGGCTGAAACAAAAACAAAATATGAAGATAACTATATTGGAACTTGAAGTAAGGGTTAATAAGGAGATTACACTCCTAACAACCTGTCCAAAATATTAAACATCTATCTCATTCTCTTAGGACCGGCTATCTCACTCTCATACGACCGGCTCTTTTGACTTTGTTTACTCCAAAAAACTTGCAGAAAAAAAGGTAGTTTCCAGTACCTTTGGCTTCATGGTTAGTACAAATGTCAGTCTGTTGTGTTTCATCATTACATATTATAAAACAAAGTCACTTTTTTTATCTGTCCCTATGTATGCTTAAATCTTTAAAACTAAGCAACGGATTTTGATTCGGTTTTTTTGAATAGATAGAGTGATTCAAGAGGAAGGTTTTTATGCATATAATATGTATAGTATACCCGTGCAAAGCCGGGGCGGGTCGCTAGTCCTCTATAAAATGATCTAAACAGTGATTGTACGAGAACTTGGATAGTGACAACCATTAGTGACTTTTTTATGGATTATGTTGTTTTTATGAAGTTATTAGTTACAGAACACGCTACTTGCAAGTAAAAATATATTAGTCTTATTTCTTTTTCGTTTTTAATATTTAATTGTATATTCATTTGTAAGATTTATCATTATAAATAATAGTAAGAAAAGGGGATGGTGTATATAATATTTTAAACAAAATTCGCCAAAATACCATTTGTAATGTCATAGACCCCGGAGAAACAAACATTTCCACATTAATAAGTTTGGTACTGGTAAAATATGTTAGTACTATTCGTGTGAAATTAAATCAAGTGAAGCTGCAAACTATTTTAGTATTAAAGCTTTTAATTATTAATATATGAATACATATAAACTCTTCCATTTATTACATTTCGCTTTTAGATTTCCCACAATTTAAAATCTCGGGTTCGATTCCCGACGGGGACAGGCATTTTTGTGACGAACATAGATATCTATATTTCCGGGTTTGGGTGTTTATTAAATTTATTCTTGTATATATTTAAGTATTTCTATATATTTGTATCGTTTTCTAACACCCATAACACAAGCATTTAATTTGTTTACTTTGGCGTTAGATCAATTTGTGTAATTTGTCGAGTAATATTTGTTTATTTATTAAAACAGTGTAATTTGTCTTTTTTATAATATAGAGTTTCACCAAGTGTCAAGACTGAAAAGTATAAAAAACACGTGTAAAATCTATCTTACCCTCCCTCTCCTTGCGCCTCAGCTTCTTCCGCCTCCGGTCGATGGCGGCCAGCTCGCCCTTGACGTCGTGATAGGTCTTCCGGAGGTCCGCCATCCTGGCCATTATCACGTTGATTCGAGTCTGCCCGTCCCAAGCTGGATCTGACGGTGTTTTATTACAAATTCATTTTAAATATACAAAATTCTTTGTGTATATGTTTGGGGTCAACTCTGAAACTATTAGCTATTTTGATTAAATATCAAAACTATCGAAATTGTTCGTGGGAGTTTGCAAGTCATGGTATGTAAACATAATTGATGAACACTTAAGTTAATTGATAGAATCAAGTAGTACTTTGCGGAAATATATGTTGAAATAAAAATAAAATAATAATATTGTGAAATTAAGTGTAAAATAAATTAAATTTTCTTTTTATTAAAGTATTATAATTTGCATGCCAATGTAACACTAAATGTAACCATATTGTAACAAATAAATTATTTGATTTTGATTTGAATACTTATTATTAATATAGTAAACTTGAATGACTGTAGGTCCTGGGGTGACCTAGGTTGACATTCCACAATCAAATTTCTCGTGTATTATCCGAGGATGGTGTCAAGAGTCCCTTAAACCGGAGCGTTTGTGTGAAGAGAGTAATGAATGTGGAGGAAGCTAGCCAATTATGCAGGTATCAGGGGCGTGCACTCCATAGAGGCACTGTTTACGCTTTGAGACAGGATGTGCTCTGATATATCTAACTAGATTTTCGCCCGCGTGAATTATTTTGATAACACATACAACTTTTAAAGGGCCGACATTTTTCCGACTTAAAATACTTATTGCGTAAAAACATACCCTCTTTTAATGAAGTAGGTTAAAAAGCAGCCTATGTCTTTCCTCAAGCTATATCTCTGTACTGAATCTCATCAAATTTGGTTCAGTGATTTAGGCGTGAAAGCGTAATAGACAAACAGACTGACAGAGTTACTTTTGCATTTATAATATTAATAAGTAGGGATTAAATCCGACATTTCGCTATCATGATCGCATAATCTCCGGAACTAAAAAAAAAAAGCTAAAAATCTGTCGGTAAGCACTTGGTGTAAAATCGATTTCGTAGTTTCACCGTCCGATGGCAACTTTGGCAAAAAAACTACCGAGTGAAGCTCGGTCGTCCCAGTATATTCTAGTGTAGTGTTTCAGCTATCGTAGTGTAGTGTAGTATCCGTACCAAGGTCGACGAGGAAGTTGTACTTGTGGTGTGGGGGAGGATCGTCGGTGTCGCGGCGGCGCCGCGCGCGCGCCCGCCCCGAACACTCCGACGCCTTGCGGGACCGCCCCGGACCTGCGGGGGGGGGGGGGGACGTACATTACACATCATGTCAATCAGTTGTCAATTTAATTGTCTTTGTTAATATTCGTGAAGGCCTGTAACCGGATCTCTATTATTATTATGTATATTCCTAGTGCTTTAAAGCTGTTGGGTTTCCATAAATAAATGTTATAAGACAGCGAACAAGCAAGCAGTTCTCCTAGTGGCAAGAGTTACTTTATTAAGTAATTACCAAAATGTTACCTACTAAAAGACCACAAATCTCATAAATGCCAAATACAATGTGCTTTTACCATTGGTAAAATACGAATAAATAAAATTGAAGTGTCTGTATGTAATACAGAAATAATAGCTTTTTACTATATGCATTTTATGTATGTTTACAAGGTATATATACAAAAAAATATATTTTTTAGGATTTTTGTCTGTCTGTTTGTAACTGCTTATCTCTGAAAAGGCCGGGCCGATTTTGACAGAACTGGCAGATAGCTGATGTAATAAGAAAAAGCGTAGGATATTTTTATTTTAGAAATGTATAAAATAATAAATTAAAAACGCGGGCGTAGCTAGTTTGACTTATAACGAGATCCAAGGGTTGCAAGACCTTGACATGTTTGTTTTATGAAAAACGAAATGCTTGTGAGTTTCTTAGCATCGCATTATTAAATTAGAAATGTGATTTATCTAAAAAATTTAATTCTTTAAAAATTTTGAAAACTTTATATTAAAAATGTAATAAAAACATGTACTACTATTCCAATTTAAATTGTTAAATATGATACTTTGTTTTATTACTGTTTTAAATTAATTCATAAATTCAATTGGGAATTCCCAATATAATTGTAGGGTAACGAGTACACACTCACCGTGAGGTTTATCAATGTCAAGCGCACACGGATCTTGTGCGTTGTTTTCTTCCTCCTCGTCTTTTCTCTCTGATGGACTTTCTCTCTCCGATATGCGTCTCTCCCTGAAATTATAATAATTTTGGATAACCAAGAGATTTTTAATTACATTAATTAAGCTTATGTGCATATAGTCTTAAATGAATATTATTTAAATATTTCTATCTGCCCGTTAACCCCGATATTATGATTGCAATTAGTTACTCTTTTTACATTGAGGCATTGGATTATTGAAATAATATTACATTAAGGCGTTATATTAAATATTAGTACGGATAGCAAGGAAGTAGAGTCTCGGTGGACTTTAGTAGTCCAGGTTCAATTTTGTAGTTGCCTGTTAGAATTTATGCTAAAGTATTCCATTGGAAACAAATGTAGAGTTAGATTACCTAACGTCTCGATCGTGTCTTACTGATGCAAATTATTGTTTTGTTTTCTCTAAAACTAATATATGTCGTACATATTCCCAGCAAAAATCCGGCTCGAAGGACCAATGTTAAGATTGTTTGCTATCTAACAATGTTAATGATAACTTGCTTAGTCTATGCACTTTGATCTTCAATTGAATGTAAACAAATCGACGAGTTGGGATAACCATGTTTGCTACCGTGGTTTGTTTAACTGAGGACTTGATTTTTGTTGGAACACGTGATATAAATCATAATATAGTCATCACTAAAAGGGATCTATTACGGGATATAATAATACCTATGTTCTATAAAACATAGGTAAAAGGCTGTGGTGCCTAATTGAATGGCCACTATGTGTAGTGGTGTACTTGTGTGTAGTGGAGTGTCATAGTGTAGTACCTGTGCGGCGGCGACAGCTCGAGACTGCTGTCGGGCGTGGTGGGCGGCGTGTTGTCGAGCAGTGCCTGTCGCCGCGGCCACTCGTCCGCACGGCGCCGCCCCTCGCCGCCCCCGCCGCCACCCCGCCCGGCTCCGCCCGCCGCCTCTCGCGGGGCTTCTGCTGGTTGTTCTACATTGACAATATTTTTTATTACTAAAACTGAAATTACTTTATTTTTATACTGACTATTTATATTGTAAGCTTTACGGAAGAGGCATGGCAATTTACTGTTTAAATTCATCTCATGGAAATATTCCCTTTTTAACC
>DVZL01000911.1:0-20011 GCA_018236625.1 Lasaia peninsularis
TCTACTGGACTTACGAGTCGCGGATATACTAGCACACCTCTGCCTACCTCTTCGGGGATAATAGGCGTGAAGGTACTATATTATGTAATATTTAGTTGCACTGGTGGCAGAGAGCTGTGTAACTTGGCCGGGTAGGGATCCACCGCCTTACCTATTCCTGCCGCCATAATGTCATGAAAATGTCATTCTGATACTAGGAACGTACTTATGAAATCGTTATTCGATCGAATCTGTCCCCATCGACATCTAAGTCAATGGGGACTTCTGGAATGGATTCCTACCATACGAAAAAAAAATCTTGTCAGCTTTCTATCATTAAAAAGTCTTAAGTCACGAAGTGTTATCAAAAGAATCTTTTACAAAAGAATCATTTAACTATAGCCTTATTGTGATTGTCTTATTTAAATGAAGCTTATTATTCTACGTATTTTTTTGAATGGGAGATATATGTTTTATCTGACATTGTCTAAATTTTAACTTAGTTATTCTTCGAGAAATGAACTCAATTAGAAAAAGTATTACAGATGTACTGTGACGCGCAAACAAATAACCAAATTTTCAAAAATAAATTTTCCATAATATACAAATTGACTTCATTTTAAAGAAATCACTTTATCTCTGAAAATATGTATTTAATTCTCTGTTTCTAATCTATAGTTCTAAATTTCTTATATCATACAAGCTATGCCCGCGATTCCATCCGCGTTTTTATTTAATAACTAGCTGACCCGGTGAACTTCGTTTCACATTTCTAAAATAAAAGTAGCCCAATTTATTTCTTATTATATCAGCTATCTGCAAGTGAAATTCTCGCCAACCAAAGTTCTGCTCTTCCAGAAACCAGCCGGAACAAACAGACAGACAAAAACCGTGTGTACCAATATACATACATAATATGCATTTAGTTAAAAGCGTTTATTCTGAAAACTCTGACAGACACTTCAATTTTATTTATTTGTATCGATTTATACGAAAATACGAACTATTTTTTTTTTCAGGGACGCGTCAGGAGAAGATAAACTGAACGTCAAATTTGAACCAGGAGAACTACGAGAGGCGGCCAGGACATTTGAAGAAGGTAAGAAATAGATTTATCTTTTCCGATTGCGATCTCTCAGCCGAATACCCATTTTTAAGGTACCGTTTCTACCCTTTGGGTACGGAAGATTATATATTCTATACACTACTACTAAGACTCTTCTGTCCGTGTGTATGTCTGTCTGTCACCAAGTTGTATCTCATGAACCTTTATAGTTAGAAAATTGAAAATTGCGCAGATGAGATATTTCTGTAGCCGCTATAACTACAAATACTAAAAACATTATAAAACAAATACATACAAAAATACGTTCTCATACAACAAACATGATGTTTTATCTGTTTTTATAGATTACGGTACGCAACCCTTTGAGCGCGAGTGTGATTCGCAGTTGCCGGTTTTTTATATTCAATCTTAGCGACGAAGATGTTTTTTTATACGAATTGTTACCTACTGTCACATTTGAAGAACTATGAGTATCGCTTGTTATTGAGATAAACACATGTGATTAGGGTTACTAATAACCATCGCTAAAATCGTGAACGAAGTCACGGTTTCAGCTAGTCAGATATAAAGATCACATAACATTACTCCACTTTATGATACATGCTTTAAAATTTACCAATTGAAGTAATTACTGTTTTGATACGATATTCTGAAATGCCGATGACGACCTTTACCGCGGTTTAAATATGGAAAGCGACATTTTGATCGAGTGGGGTCATCAGTTGTACTTGTATAGGAGCTTCCTTAAATATTTACTTTAGTCCATATTCATTAATACTAGCTGTCCCGGCGAACTTCGTGCCGCCCTTATTTATGTGTAAGAAAAATATGTTTTGACCTATTGTCAAACCTACCCGATATCACACGAAATTTTATTAGAATGAAACGGAACAAAACGAGATTTTTATCCAAATTGGTTCAGCCATTCTTAAGTTATAAATGATGTAACTAACACAACTTCCTTTTATATATACGAGTATATAAAAATTTCAACTGTTTAGCTACCTAGGTTCATGGATTCAGCCTGGCGACAGACAGGTAGAGAAACGGACAGTAGAGTCTTAATAATAGGTTATAGCCAATAACAAAAGGATAGATCCCGTTTTTAACCTTTGGGCACGGTACCTTAAAAATACAGTCGATAACCTTCTGTTGAAAAAATACGAGCATGCATACAGTAAAATTTATTCGTCATAAAACAAAGAAACTTTCCAGTGAAAATCCGATTCATTTGAAATATCTTGAATCATAAGAATCACGCAACCTTGTGAAAGGAAAACCGATAGTTCGACGACCCGTTACGTGACAACGTTCGGTCAAGGCCAGTGTGGTAGAGGCATTAGGCTAAAATAAGGCAGCATTGTTAATAAATGCAGCTTATATGGTGCAAGCATGTGTGTATTTTATACTATCTTTCCGAAAATTATTTTAATAACACAGACAACTTTCAAAATTTTTTTCTTTCTTTCAAAACTTTCAAAAAAACAAAACAAAGACATTTTTCAAATTTATAATAATTATTTCGTAAAAACATACTCTCTGTTTCATGTTAGTTAAAAAGTAGCATAAGTTCTTCCTCAAGGTCACTCCTATCTTTGTACCAAAGTTACTGGCAGAGAATGCCATGTAGCATTAAGTCCAACTTTGTACATTTTTAAATAAATAAAATCTACTATAACTTATAACTCGAGATCTGCTGGAGCAATTGTCATAGTTTTTGATTCGTTGGATTTGTCTCCGCCCCGAATAGTAGATTACATCTTAAAAGCCATGAAAACTCGATGGTAAATCGCAAACTTTAGTTGTCCATTGTGTCAAATACTGTAATTAATTCCATTGGCCGTTATGCATGCGTTCAGGAATGTATTTTATGTAAACTATTTAACGAAAAAACATTTTTGTTTTTTTATTTTTATTCTCTTTCTGTACGTATTATTCATCACAATAAAATACATAGCATAGGGCCTGGTTTTCTTATATATAATAATAAAATCACCTAATTCGTTAATTAAATTTTAGATAAAATATTCACGCTAGGTCCCTTAGGCAGTGAGTATCGAGTGACAAATGTCACGATATACATATTTGCCTAGCATCCTCCACATGCGTTAATCTTTTCAAACTACCACGCCGGTTTCGGAGACTAACTGCTATTAAACTACTACTTTCATTATAAGCATTCCTAATATTAATTATCTTCAGTATAAAACTCTAAGAAATGTTGTATCATACCAATAGAAAAAGAAAATTTCGTTTTCAACACGAGGTACATATTTCCCACACGCATGTTGCATTCGACATATATTATTGGATTTTTTTTAATTCAATAGTAAAACGCTCACTTTCGTGACTATCCTTTGTTATACTTCGTGTATGTAGAAAGTTTATTATATATAGTCCAAACTATAGCTATATACTAATTTGTTTCCGGTAAAAAAATGCCGACAATATACACTCGTAAACTATTAAAACTGGCCAACGTGCATTTTTAGGTATTCAAGCATTAGTCCATAAGAAGTAAGTTTAGAGCCTCGGTGGCCTAGTGGTTCACGTATCGTAGTCCAGGTTCGAAACCCGTCACGTACAAATTGTTTTTTCTAACCCAACTATATTTTCTGTGTGAAACATAATTTGAAGAAAAACATCGTGAGGGATGCTGTGTATGCGAATTTGACTTAATCTAGGATTAGGCCCGGTTTCCCTTCTGGGTTGCAGAGACCTGATTTCCAAAACAACAGCTGTCTCTGCAAGTCATTCTGAAAAAAATACTGAATCAGATGTGATATTTCTAGAAACATGTTTATACTTTCCTGTAGTATGTAACATAGTAACATAACAATACACAAAAAAACCGGACAAGTATGAGTCGGATTAGTCGCACACGAAGGGTATCCCTCAATTCTACAAAAAAGCAAAAATGGAGTTTTCAATATTTTATAATTAATAATTAGTAATATAGCTTTCATGATTCAATTTTGGCATCGCCATTTGTTTACATATACATTTATTATAATTAAATATTAAATAATAATTCCATGTAATGCAGCTCAGTCTGCAACCTAAATACGCATAGCGACATCTATTGGTGGCAAAGCAAATTATCACGTTTTTTATATTGAAATTTTAAAAAATTACTTTTTTTTACTTTCTCCTGTTCTCTTTCTTCTATTACTTGTAGCTCTATTTTGTTCTTTTATTACTTATTATAATAGCTATTTAGCTATATATATAGTTAGTGCCTGCTGAAATACAAATAAAGAGTGGAATCTTAGTAGGTTATAAATTGTCTTTCGTTTTTACTCTTTCGTTATAGTACCTTATAAATATATTATTTATCTTTGAAGTTCTGTTTCAAAACTTATTTTTATAGCTCGAGGTAAAATCAAGAAGTACACCCCACTTCTGGCTGGTATTGGAGTGAAGGTGGTAGCAGTGGCTGGTCTTCTCTTCGGAGCTCTTACGTTGTTGGTGACCAAAGCCCTGATTGTTGCCAAGCTGGCTTTCTTGGCTGCTGCAGCCCTGGGACTCCACAAATACCTGAATGCGAATAATAGTGCAAATAGCTTAAACAACATCACCGGAAAGGTAATGTTATTTTCAAATATGTATATTTGACGAGGTAACGAAGTCGTGTAGGAACATTAAAAACCTTTTCAGCTAACTTAAATGTCGCCTAAGAACTTAAATCCAATCCAAAAGACTAGACTTCCGGTCCTAAAAACTGTAATATCGCGATGTAGGTTTTACTTAAATTTATGTGCTTCAAGTATATAGTCTTGACCCTCTGAATGATTTGAAAAAAATGACCTTTGTCCTTTTCCAGAGCACAGACTACCCACGTGTCAAACACGTGGCCTAATTTTATATCTCACCCACAGATTAACAATGTATCTTTGACATCTTTGGTGTCAATTTGTTTGTCTTCCTAACATAATATGATAAAATGTTTCATTTGTTGATGCATAATTTAATTATAGCAAAATACACGCCGTTTGAAATAGACTCCAAATATGATGATATTACTTATGTAGAATTGACTTCACGTTACAACTTCAGTAGGCAACACATCTTTAGAATCTTTCTGTCTCTTGATGTGTATTTTTAAACAGCCTGTTTTTTTACCCGAAGAATATCTATTAAAAAACCTTTTCATCATATCTATATTATAGATCGCCGGTGGTTACGCAACAGCTCCAGCCCAGTGGTCGTCACCAACCGCACCTGCTGGATCCTACCCTTATGCTAGATCTGCTAACATCGCCTCAGACGCGAACGATCTTGCTTATAAGGCGCAAATACCTTCATAAAGATATTTCTAGAATTTAATCTTAAGTTTTGATTTAGAGGCGGAAGAACTGTAATTGATTTTTTTATTATCGTTTTGTCACCAAATGAAAAAAAAATGCTCACACATAACAGTTACAGTTAAATAACATTATATAACGCGACAACAGTTTGTAACATGTTATATTACACTTAACTATTTTGTATAATTATTGCTATGAGTATTACATTTATACAATAGTTACTGTATGTATAATTTGTATACTTTAGAATTATACAATGAAATAAGTAATAAAATCAGTTACTTTTTATGTGAGACCACTTAAATATTTGTATAAATATGATTTTCAAAGTATAAAATATCTACATAAAAAAATATTATTTACAATTGTAATTAATTATAATTGTAATTATTTTTTACAATGAAAGTAAACCTCTTTGTTTTATGTTAGAAATTTTATTTAACGAAATGTCAAATGAAATCGATCTATGACAGAAATTTCTGTATAAAATACGTAAAAAAATTGTTTGATAATAATAATTTATACATTATGTCTTTTTCTTATGAGATCATAAATTACAGATTTTTGTGTTATATTAATCACAATAGGATCTTTAGCAAACACATTTATCTATAATATATTTGCAGTCCCAAGTGTCATTAAAAAGTAGTGAGATAAGTATTATCAGAAAAATATCAACAATAAGTTGTTTCTATGATTTTTTCCAGTGATCTTAATGTGAAGTTTATTGTAAATTTTTAAATAATTTTTTGAGAAAAATAAGCTGAATTCTATGGTGCGTTAGGGTATTTAAAGTGAAATAATTTCGATCTGTTATTGTTACTTGTAATAATTTTTCAAATGTTTAAAATAAGCTTAATACATTTTACGCCATTTACCCTTAAAAAATATAATTTATTATTTACTTTAATTTATGTAGTGTAAATCTATCAAATTTTCAAGTTACAAAATACTAATAATTAAATTTAAAATAGGCCATCAAATTATAGACCATATCATAACGTATAAATGTAATATTATTCTAATATTAGTATTATTAAATGAATATTACTGCACAAAATGTCACGGTTTGACGGATACAGCAGCACTGGTATAATATTGCTTAAAAACGTTATGATCAGTAGCAATTAAAGTGTAACCGATTAAAAAAAACTTACGTCCAAGTTCTGATTATTTAATTAAACTTTTATTATCAATTCCGAAAACATTTTATCTAATTTTTAAATTAGCAAGAAATTTGGTTTTTTGCAATAATTAACAATGAATTTGTAAAATCTGTTCTCGTGTAATGTAGTTCCTTAATAACAATAAATAAATCTATTAGATATTAATTAGATTTAATGAATAATAATTGTAAAAATATAATGAATGTTTGGATTAAACAGGGTATGTTTTATATATTGTGTACGCTTTGTGACTTCTTACTTAAAAAGGGATGGTTAATTCATAATATTAGTGTAAAGTACGTAATTTATTTAAAAATGTGTATTGGGTCATTTTATTTAATGTAGTGAAAATGACGCAATACACAAAATAAAATTTCATTTATAAATAAAATTATTTTACATATTCACTTACGGGTTAAAAGTGTCATTAACACAAGCTTTATTTATTCTTAAATGTTTAACACTTAAGATTTAACAAAAGACTGTATGCCTAGTTTATATATGGATCAGAATATATGTGAATAATTAATTGTGGTTTTATTTTTTAACTATTAAGTTAAAAAAAATCTTTTTTTCATTGTCATTTATTGATTTCTCGTAGTGGGATTGATACTATGGCAGCGGAAAAACACGTTTATTCTTCATAAAAACGGACGATCATATCCTCTGAGCTAAGATAAATTATAATTATAAGATAAGTAGATAATATTATGTTCCATGATGTAACAACTAACAGGTGTTGTTCTCTGTAACGAGAACAAATTTTATTTTTAATTAATTTAATTTATTTGGAAAAGCAAGCTGCGTACATTATATAACTTAGTATTGAAATAATATAAATTAAACATACCTGAAAATGCAGCTAATGTATTCTCAGATTAATTATAAATAATTTGATTAACAATATAAAACATGCGAAATTGATATAATAAGAAAAAGATGAAAAAAAATATTAAAAAAAAATCACAACAAAATACAAACAATAATTAAGATGAACTAATCTTGAGCTAGACAATTTCCTTTTTTCTTTAATATTATACATTTTAAAATATTAATAATAATTGGTTAGATATCTTGAAACAAAAAAAATTACAATGTTTTAATATTAATATTAAATGAAATAAAAGTGCTCTAATATTATATTAATTAAAATGAAGATTTAGTTTTGTTTACCGACATAGAGATTCATGTTTATACGAGGTAGGCACTCGGTAGCTTACTATGATAACTATTCATAATATTTTCAATAAACATTTAAGCTAATCATTATAGCTGGCGACTTTAGTCAGTCAAGTATCAAAAGGTCGTTTCATTAGTTTTTTTAAATAGGTACTTTTAAAGACTGTTCTGCTTTCTGTATGATATAAAAAATATAAAAGCTTGTAAGAAATGAAATCTAACAAAATATGCAATCGTGGAAAAAATAAGCGATAAATGATGATACATGAGGCTAAGATGCTAAGTATTTATGTACTTACTACTATTATTAAATAATATTACTAACATTTACTACTACTATAACTACGCTAGAATTTAGCGGCGAGCAATGGCGGCAAAAATAGGCAAGAATATAGTATTAATCTAGGAAGAGGCCGCAATATTTTATAACTTATCGAGGTCTCGGTTTTTGAACGCCGTAATGATCTATTCGACTTTGACTAAAAATATGGTGACAGAACTGCCACTTGTCACATCCTGGAACCTAATATCAACGGCTAATCGGGGGTGGATAAAAATATACCTCAGCCAATTTAGGGATATATATATTTATATATTCCCTTTTTGTGGGTTTAATTTTTTTGGTGAGATGTGTGTTTTATATCTTTATTTTATTTCGTTATAATTTTAATAAGTGAAAAAAATAATGTAGCTGAAGTCCGAGTAAAACTGCTGGAGACATAGTTACGAAAAGCATAGAAAATACACAATGCGTAACATGTAGCGACATCTATTGGCGAATTAATTAAAACTAGCAATTATCAGATACAGAGGCTTCAACGCGTTGATGTCTTTTGTAACACAGAGAACTTAATATATTACATCCATACATAATATATTCCCGCCAAGTCGCTCAGGGGGTGGGCAGAGGGTATCGAGTGCCAAATGTCACGATTCCTATATACTTACTTAGCTTCCTTATTGATAGCTTTAAGAAGAGAGTAAAGGTTTCGGTAATTCAATACATTACTTCATTCGGATTTTACTGTGATTGTTAAAAGCTTATACAAAATACTCCATAGCTGTCAACAATATTATCAAAAATATTGTTTTTCAAATCTGCCAAGTATATTTATATAAAATTCACACACACGCTACGCTGGTTTCCCGAGGAAAAACTATTTTCTTTGACGTGTGGGTGAAGCCGCCGATATTAGTTAATGACATAATTATATGTATAATGCTGGATCCTAGATCTCCACTCATTAGCGAGAGGATCAGGCGGACAAAAGTTAGAAGAAGTATTCTAAGAAAAACGAATTTAGATAACACTAGCGCCATCTATTAAAATGCTATGGGAAACAAGAAATTGTATTGATATTATATTTTTTTTCTTATAATTCTGTACTTAATTATAATTATAGGATCTTAAGAATTGTTTTTACGCAAAAAATATTCTTTGGTATCCTTGAAGATATTAATAACAATATCTTTTCATTACAAATTAGTATGAAATCAGGTACACCTATGTAATTTTAGGTTATTTATATTTTCCAACTGAAAAAGTATTGACTAAATATAATATACATTACTATGTGTTAAATCAGTAATGTTTCACGTGGAACTATAAGCTAGTTTCACTAGAAATATACTAGATATGGCTGCGTCAATGTGAATAAAAATACAATAAAAAACCGTTTAACGTACAAATTTATTAATATCTATTATATTTTCAATGTGAATACTGTGCCCAATCACATAGCTCTGAAAAAAATTATACAACTTTATCTATTCTGAATATAAATACCCACACAATACAGAGAGTAATAAACAAATTAAAGTGATAGATATTTAAAAAATAAGTTATTATTTATTTTAAGTTTGATCTGTCGTAGGAATATTGAGACTTGGTACTCGATACTCTCTGTCTATCACGAATCCTGGCTTGAAGATATGTATGTATGTATGTAATATCTCAATGTTATTTCAATTTAGTTGTAATAATTTTCTCATGATAACGGTTTCTAGCATAATTAAAACACATAATAAATAGCAAAAAGGCATTTAAATATATTTCATATTAAAATTAGATTAAAAAGCAAATATATTTTTAAGTGCTGTGGTCTTATTTCTATAGTAACAAAAAAGCAATGATTTTATAAAATAATGACGAAAATATGTAACACATCTCAAGTTACATTCAATAAAGGTTTTAATAAATAGAATTTTTCTAAGTTTTTACATAAGTAAATATAAGTGAAACTAATTTTTAAATTAACAAAAAAATATATAAATATGATTGTAATAACAATTACGAAAATTAAAAAGAAGAAAGTAAATCTTAATTTTTTTTTCCAGAAAATGGTTATATTATAAAGTATTATAAGTAAAACCATTAAAAAAACATATGTTTATCCGTTACATAAAAGAAAATAAATATTAAAAATAAAATGCAAAAATAGATATTTTTTTCTATGTTAAAAATAATGCTGTTACTAATAATTTATGGGCATAAATAAAGTAAAGTAGGCCACAATCATAATCCTGTAAAACATGACATTCTCGATGTACCTCAGATTAGAAACTAAACACTATTGACGTAGAAACCTACTTTTATACTGGTTTTCAATTACTTTGCGTGTACAAAAAGAATCACATACCATCTTCACTCACACATCGAAGCCTCTTGTCGGTACACTCGTGTAATTACACAGCTTTCACTCATTGACACTTGTGTGTAAGTTTAGAACAAAATGTTTGTGGAGTAGCTATTCATTAGCTAAATATTTACATTTTTTCTTCTACATTATTAAGGTAAATTATAGTATATCGATGTGTCATTATGAGATGAAATCATAGACTAAATGATTGTGAATAATTTCTTAGCGTATCTCTTTTTAAAATTATTGAGATCTATACAATAGGACATATGTTTTTGTATTCCTAATTGTATTTAAATGAAATATTCACCAATTATTTATAAAAATTTATGAATTTCAATATTTTATTCCTTCAATAAAAGTTGAAAGTATGTATTATTAATAATTTGAGTACTTACACTGGTATGAATAATACGACATTAACTTAATCCATTATTACTAGTAAACTTCCAGATACGAAATAAATAAAAACTTTTTATTTAGACTGTAATTAAATATAGAGAATTGCTTTTATTTTACTAAATAAATAATAAATAATCGCAATAAAAATATTATATGCTAAAGGCTGCTCCACACCTTCCCAAGGCCACATTCCAATACGGAAACTTTCACCACTACTACACAAGCAATATCAATGTGTGAGTGTGACTTTCACTTCTTGAATTTTTTTTTTATTTTACAGTTTGTAATTTTATTTTTCAATATTATTTATAGAACGTAAGATGTCTGAGACAATTTACCCGACAGTGTTCTTGGGAAATAAAGATTTCCCAAAAACAGTGACAGACGCAGTTGGGTCTGTTATATATTTGTTATTAGCATATATAAAAAAACGTTTCACACATAAAACTACACATTTTTTGTAATCCATGAAAATTAACTAAATGGTAAACTGCCATTCTTTTATGTGTTTATTGTATTATTCTTTCATTTTGTTAATTGATTTGGCTTAAAAACTTGGGTTTGAAGAATCACAATTTGTTTTATTTTTGTTTTCAAAAGGGGTTTGTAGAATCATTACATATAACATTCTTCAACCAAACATATCCCAATTAACCCTGTATAAGTATAAAGGCTTTTGACCGTTATTATTCGATTTTGCAAATAAATTACAACTTGCTTACCGATAATAAATTTATTTCACCGCTGTAGTTCTTTAACCTTTATTTTAATACTATTGAAATAACTACTGTTTTCTCTTATTTAGTTGCATTTTCTTCTAGTTTTTTTTCGGTCTGGTTTCTTACGAATTTAAGTGGAAAAATACAATAAGATTGCCAGCAGTGGATTTTTTTATGATCTTAAATAGGTTTTTAGTACATATCCCTTGATTATGAGCAAATTGTTTTTCTTTTTTAATTAAATGGTACATTAAAGGTTAATTACAAAAATAATTGGCTTTAGTTGCAAAGATGATTTTGAGGACTACGTCTATACGAGTAAGTTAGCGTACTAAACTACTGTTATAATTTTGGTAATGTTTATAAGGGCATTGTTATGTTATTCAACGACTTAAAAAGTAAATAATAATTCAGTAGTCAAACATAGTCCTAACCTTATAATTTCTGCATCAGATGATATCGAGGTTAGCTACCTAATTTAGGGTATTTAGGCCAAATTCATACACGAAACCTCAAGATATATTCCTTCACCGTAAGAGCACTCAGAAAATACGCTTAATTCATTTAGGTGCATATAATCTGATCAACCAATCAGTTTTATATGTAATAATTCTTTTCATGATTTTTTTATTAATGAAAATATTACGATGCCAATAGATATATTTTATATGTTAAAACTTTTAAAATGTGAAGAAGAAACTTCAAAAATAATAAAATAAGTTCAAAATCTCGTCCAAATCAGTACCTATTCTATCTTATTACTGTAATTCTTATTTCATTATACCCTTGTCCCGTATTATATCAGATGATATCGGGGTCGGCTACCTAATCTAGGAGTACTGCCACAACTGTTAGTAAAACTTGCCCGGCCAGTGATCCTTACCTACTCCTGCCGCCATAGTAATAGTAATTACATTCCGAAGAATACAGCGACCGGTAGACTTGCATATTACACACCTAAAGCCCCCTTTACAGAACAAAACACACCTATATATCATGGTTGTCTCTTACCAATCAAATGAACAATGTGATAACAGGTTACAAAAGGATAACTATTCGATTTCAACCTCTTATTAAAAACCCATCATAAACACTCTCTAATTATAATGAATATTGCAAAATAACTAAAAGTGATTGTTTGATAGATCAATGCAGATGGCAAACCCCTTGGGGTAAAAACTTAAGTATTTGTTTTATGATATGAACATCTACAAAGACAGTATTTTATATAAAGGGATGAAATATTGTATAAAGTTGGTAGGTAAATTACTAAATAATTTCAAAACGCGGGTATAGTTGCGGCCAACAGCTAGTGTTATACTTTTCTTTCACATCAAGATGAGTTATTTATAATTAAACTCTTTAAAGGCATACAAAGACGAAGCCAAGCTCTTGGGTGGTCATCTAATCCAATACTGAAATAAATAAAAAAAATGGAAACTACTTCCACCTGTTTCAACTCCTATTAAAACCACACAATTGCAGACGACTGCACACAATTTCCACCTTAAAACAATATTAGTTAAGGTTATAATTCTATATACATGAGATGTATATATGTCGTAATGGGTTTGTTTATATATTGAGGCCACTGTGTTTACTCGATCTCTCGGTGAGAAAGCGAAGAGAAAGGTGTTTAACGCCGTTGAAGCCCAAATTCCAAGATGGCGAAAGAAATTTTTTCCTACACAACCGACGCGAGCAGGTGCTGGTTTTCGATTTAAGAATATTATATGTTAAATATAATTAAAGGAATATTTTTTATCGTCCCTTTCCATATCCCCAAAAAGGATAGGGAGAGGTGTATATGCACCCACGATTATCCGACGATTTTAGGTCTCATGATATGCAAGTGACAAGTCCGTCACCATATTAGGCACACATCCCGGGTTACCTCAAAATGTTTTCCCTTCACCGTCAGAGTACTCAGCAAAATGTACTTAACTTAGAAAATCTCATCGGTACACGGCGGGAACTGAACCAGGTCTACCGAAGTGGAAGTCCTAAGCGCGTACTACAAAACCACCGAGGCTATGAATAAATAAATTTAAAAAAACATTTATTTATATTTATGCAATTTTTTTGTTTTACATACTTATACATATTTTCACTCCAGATCCCTTACGAGGTAAGCAGAGAGTATCTAAATATCAGTATCATATGCGATAACAAACGAGGAGAACTTTAACCATTTTTTTAAAGTTACGATTGAAATTTAATTTAAATACATATGCTTAATATTTTTGCTTTAGATAGATATACGATGCGTAAGTTGAAGACTATAGGTACCCAGGATAATATTCTAAGACCAAATAGCTCATACGTTTCCCAAAGGTTGGTGTCAACGTGTTTGTATAAAGAGAGTAATGAATATATAGAAAGGCCCAAAGTATGTAGGAATCGTGACTCTTGGCTCTCGATACTCTTTGCCTACCCCGTAAGGGACTTGGCGTGAAGATATGTAGGTAAGTGTGTCTTATCAGGATTATACCGCGAATAAATTACTTTTATTTCATGTCATTATTTTTGTCTTGAGTATATTAGTATTTTTATAGATCTGCATAGAAATATACGTAAACTCTACAAAATGTTTACACCCTGATTCTTAGTTAACAGAAAAAATATTAAAGAAAATGATTCAACAGTTGTAAACAGAGAAACTCTTAAAATACACATTTTTATAAGCATAAGAAAGATATCGCTACACCCAAATGTCCAAAGGGATAGACAGAGTACATGCTTATACATCCATGAGCAGCCGACAATATTAAGTCTCCTGAGACTATGTAACAGGTAGAAAATCCCTTCTCATATTGAGCACAAATCTTATTCCCGACGATATTATTTGTAGGTTTTTTTAATTTTGAGTAGTATAAATATGGATCTCCGTGGTCTGAATTAAAGATATTTTATTTTTTTATTTATTATGTTTTCATTTAACTGAAAAAAACTCATGGAATACTTTGTCCTATCCGGAAATTGAAGACGGGACATTATACGTCAAAGTCGGATACCGACTACGCTGAACCACAGGGGTAGATTTATGATTATAAATGGTAGAGTTAAATAAAAACAGGCTCATATTTCACCATCCGTTACCATTATAAAATCAGTGTTCATCACTTAGTAAAAGGGTCAACGAACCCTCTTGTGCCTCGAAATCTGAGATGGAGTTTTCCCTATTCTCAAATTTGGGACGTCTTTGGTACACGGTGGAGAACACTTCTTATCCAGAAATCTACTAGTCTTTTAAGCCCTTAAAAAACCATGTATAAAAACCTAACCCCCTTTCGCTACTCTGGTGAAAACGAGCATTAAATTAATACGAACATAAAAACTAATATAAGATGCGAACAGAGAAACTATCTTACGTAATACATCCGAAAGATTTCTTTGGAATTAAAAAGCGTTTCGTCAGGTGTGTGTTTCGCAAGCAGCCGGATATCAAAGTGAAAGTGACGCTTACACTTGAAAGTCGTGAAAGCGGACGCCCGTTGTTTTTAAGTTGGCCGTTTTTGTGTATTACGTCCTTATAATTAGGTAATAACAGACCTCGTCCTTTGAAGGGAGAGCTGTTGTAACATATCTTCACGCCAATTCCCTTGCAGGCAGGCAGAATATTGAGTGCCAAATGTCACCATACCTGCACCACGCCGCTTTCGGAGACCCTAAACACCCTTGAATACAAGTTTTCGAATGTCAACCTAGGTCTCTTGTCAACATACAATACCTAGTTCACCAGTAAAATAATACAGTATTTTTTTGGTATATTCTTTTTAATAATTAAAATGTGTTGTCACATATTTTCTTGCTGTGTTAACGTCAGTGTTGGCTCTTTTCATACTTTAGTGTAGAGCAGGTGATAAACTTACAAAAAGATCCCAGCCTTAGAATAGCAACGCACTTTTATCGCCATTGGTGTCTATAGTCACGTGCTTTTACAACCATTAGTCAGTGCTTGTTACTATAGTATTTCAGTTTGGATAAGTGATAAATATAACAAGGTTTAATTTACGATATTGTTGTCTACATCTAAAAATGTATAACCGAAATATCATCGAATAATATGTCATAAACGTTCATCAAATATTAATTCTTTAGGAATTGGCTATGTCTAAGTAGTTATGGCTAGTGATAGTCTTCATCAGATAGCACATATAAAGAGTAACCGTCGTATTTCAATATAAAATATTAAAGACTTAATACCCATAATTGAGGCCTATATCTTTTGTAAAAAAATTGAGAAACATAATAAAAACAATAAATATAAGATGTATTTATTAATTTATTTATTAGTTATGTTGTTGTTACGAGTACAATGGTAACTTTTTTGTTGTGTACGACACGAGTCTTAGTTTATAAGATAATTCATACTTCAAAAATGACATAACAATGAATTTGAAGTCGGTGTTTTCCAGTTTTGCTCTTAAGGTTTTGAGTTCAATGGAACATCTTCACATGTCGCCCACAGTGTTCCACCTTATTCACATAAAAATAGAAAGTTAATTTAAAAATTTGTAGGAAATAGAAATCAAACATATAGAGATAATATTAACATACAGTCGTGTGTCCATAAATCAATATGGCGGGGTAAACAAACCGGCGGAAGGAGAGATCGCGTCCGGGTTCAGTGGACGACTTTCGTCGTGATATAACCTAGTGCGGTCATTCTGATGTCATTGTACGGAAAGAGCACACGAAATATACGTTTAATGTTTGTTGCAATGAATTAAACGCAGCAAAACTGCAAAAAACGACTTCAATTACATTGATGTCGTCAGATGACTTAAAAAAATACCGAACGTAACGCCGTAAAATTTATACGAAATAATTATATGTTTGGTATCAACGAAATGATCACTAAAAGACGTACAAAAAAACAAAAACATATTTTGAAGTCGGACGAAAGTAAAGGTTTTCTACTTCCTAACTTAAAATTGTCCGATTTATAAAAGTTTTTTTTTTTATATTAGTTTGTTTTTTTTATTTAAAAGCATCAAATTAAAAAATCAGATTCCTTCTTATCCTATTATTTTTCGCTACTAGCTCACTTCCATAATGTTTAAGTTGAATAAATATCTGGACTTTATAATCACTCAGCATGAAAGTTTTTAGATTTTAAATAAAAAAATCACATATTATAGACATAATATAGCTGATAAACTTCTACAATTTTGAAATTGGTTGAAATTAAAATATAGTGGTTGAGAGACATATTATTTCGAATGATAATTTCTAGAATCAGGCGTTACTTTGCGGAAATCTATAGTCTGAAAATAAAAATAAGCTAATTAACTTGAAAAAAACCCGCGAAAATCCGTACTATACATAGTACAATAGTGACAAGTATTTTCGCGGAATTTTGCAAATTAATTAACTTATTTTATTTGATATTTTGAATTATTTTTAAATTAATAATACTTATTTTTTAGAAAAGTAGGCATAACTATAATTTTGCTTAAGCATTTGTGTGAATATGTTAGTCGTATTATATCCGCATGCTAAAACAGCTGAATATAATTAAATGAAATTGATACATTTCAATATACAGGACATAATATAGGTTTTTATTATAAATTTTTCATCGCTGGCGCTTTTAAGATTTAAATTTCCATCACTTGAATATTTCTTGTGGGATTGTGGAAAAATATAAAACACGCATTATATTTTTTTATTATTCCAAGAGAAACGCTAAGTGATTGATAATCCCCAGGTGCAAAAAAAAATGTTTTAAGAAACAATAGAAGCAAGCTAATATATAGAATCGAACTGTTGTATGTACGTAAACACTGTTGCAGACTGTAGTCGTACAAAATCTTGACTCATTAAGAAAGTAGATTTAGCTTTCCTCGCTCCCAACTTTTACATTTTTCACTTTCCCTTCAAGATATAATTTCACTTAAATTCCGAAAGATACGCTTTATATTTTGTAAGACAGAGACAGGTCTCATGATAAGCAGTATCCGTTTTCTATAGGATACATTTTGGGGAGTATGGTCAGGAGCTCCATGGCCTTATTCCAGTTGCACCATTTTTTAACCGCAATACGATAAGAAGAGATAAGTACCAGTATTAAAACGAAAAGGTTCGCCTCTTCTTTCATCCTTCGTACTGCTGTAGATTGGAATTCACTTTCTGAAGCAGTGTTCCCTGTGAATTATAATTTGAGCGTTTTCAAGGCTAGGGTGAATAGGCTGCTTCTAGCTTAGTGAGCTCCATCATTGATTACAACATCACCTACCATCAGGTGAGTTGTATATCACTATACGGAGCTATCATCTATAAAAAAATGGTACTTTGCAAGATCTATACTAGACCAATAGGTGCCTGAATTATTCGGTGTTTTAACTTTAAGAAACCCGTGTGCCTCACCAATTTCTCTTTCCGATGATAGTATTTACCGTCATGCCCATATCCCCGAAGAAGTAGACGGAGTCTTCATTTTATTTATTTAATATTTTTGTATACACAAATATGTTTTAAAAAAGGCGAACTTAACGCGCATATCATTCTCTTTAGACCAGCAGAAAAAAGAAACAACAACGATTCCTGAAGTGGTTTCCACTGAAAATGGGGTTCCGTAGAAAATTAATCAGGTTTATTAATACTTCAGATAGCACCCACACGCTTTTACTTCATTTTTACATGGCTATATGGAAAGTATACTTTTTTATATTATAAAATAGGTAAGGAGCCGACAGCTCTCCTAATGGGGTACATGGGCTATAGACAGACAAATGTTATTAGATTTTAGCTGCTTTATAACCTGGATCAGTTACACCAATTTACCGTAGTCCTGTTTCCATACTCCTCAGTATACTCCTCAGTATAGAACACGATAATAACGAATACCGACACTATGACAAGGAGAATAGATAAAGCAGTGCTATAATTTATAGACGAGTACAGTTTTACAATCTAGTATAATGTTTTACCTGTGAGATATTTTTAGTACGCGAGCCTGACACGCGCATTAGCTAGTTTATTTGTGGGGTTCATTATCCGAATGGTAAAAATGGAACCCTATTACTGGACCTCCGCTGTCCATCCGTCTGTCTGTCTGTTTGTTTGTTTGTCTATAAACCGTAAGAGCTAGAAAGTTAAAATTTTCATTTACGTATTTCAGCTGCAGCTATAACAAAAATACTCAAATCAGAATTAAATTAATTTATGAATGTTTTTTTTGAGGTTTTTATAAATAATTGTACAGAAACCTTCAAACGCAAATCCGACTATCACTTAGCCGGTTTTATTTTATATTATCATGGTCATTGTCATCAAGTGCATGCACCAAAGTGGGTGCGTTGCTTAGTAATGAACTTCTCAGATCCAGTCATGGTACAAGACCATACTTTCACGTCATGCGTTAACGCACATAGTGTAGTAAATACACACATACCAGTTATGTACTCTATTATGTACATAATAGAGTGGAAATTCCCATGGGTGTCCAGCCGGTAGTTGGAATGTATGTATTTAGGATGTATCGGAATCTAAAGCCTACTGACCCGGTTCAATGACTTACTGCATACATAATCATGATACTTCCATACATATGTATTAATTATCGTTTATTAACTAGAAATGTTTAGTTTTGTGATCTAAAATACCATTTACGCGCTTCTAACTTCCATTTTCGCTAGTGCAGGTTCAAATCCCGCCTTGTAGAGCTCTTGCAGTGAAGGAAAACATTGCCACTTATTGCACGTTTCTCTTACTACCCATATTAAATGAAAAATTCTAAATGAATTCCAAAATTATTAGTTACATACTATAATATTTGTTAAAAAGTTGTCAAAAGTTTTTAATAATAAAGGTTTTATTGGTTTGTTGTAAATAAACAACGAGCAAAATCTTTTTTTTTAAAGTTAAGGTAAGTATTTGTCTAAAAGAATAATTTATTTTTGTCTGTAATTACGTAGGTACGTAGAACCGACCTCGAATATTTTATGACATAAGAGTACGTCATTTGAATAAGACTTTCAAAATCTAGCAAAAACAGAACTTATTTTCTAAACGCTAAAGTATGTATTCGAGTGGCAAATTAAAATACTACTTTCACAACTTTCATTTTTGACATTTCGAAACGTTATTTCAAAAACGTGCATGGGATTTTAAAGCTTTTGTATAAATATTTAAAATTTAAATTGCAGTAGGCGAAATAACGGATACAAGGAATCAGGTTTTGGATTACGTAACTTTGTAACTTGTAACAAGTGTAGGTGTTACAGAATTTTCAACAATTTTTTAAATGTTACGTCGTTCTTCCGGCGAAAAGTATCTGACAATTTAAATTGTGAATTTCGTAATAAGTTTCACTCAGTACTTGTTTTTGGCATCTTTATACATACATATCTTTACGCCAGGTCCCTCCCAGGGAAGGCAGCGTATCGAGTATCAATTGTCATAGTGTATGTACCTAGCGATCTCCACATTCATTACTTTCTTCAAACAAATATGTGGGTTTCGAAAACTCTTGACACTTTCCTCGAATAATAAACTTTTTTATACACTTTTTAACCGACAAAGGTTCAAAGTAAGAAGTTCTTATTTC
>DVZL01000912.1:0-20008 GCA_018236625.1 Lasaia peninsularis
AGGGTTGCACCCACAACTGATGCCTTAACACTCACGTGTTCCGCTTGCTGCTTGAAGCTGAGTCGAGCATCGATCATAACTCCCAAACATCGGAGAAACGGTTGTGATGTAATTTCGTGATGTCCGACTCGCAGCAAGATGTTTTCTACTTTCTTCCTGCTGGTTATGAGCACGGCTTCCGTTTTATGTTCCGCTAGTCTTAGATTGACGGACTTCATCCAATGGCTGATTCTGTCTTAGGTAATGTCGAAGGCGTAATTTATTTCTTCAAGATGTTTCTCTACGATGACTACGGCCACGTCATCTGCATACGCCACGAGCTTAACATCTTTCGGCATTGGTAGTATTAGAAGTCCGTTGTACATAGCGTTCCAAAAGAGAGGACCCAACACAGAGCCCTGAGGTACACCACCAGTAACGTTATACTCTTTTTGGCCCGCTTCGTGTCGTACTTCAAAATCCTTTCGCTGAGGTAGCTAGCCACCATATTTTGAAGGTACACTGGTACTTCCATTACCTTGAGAGCATGAAAGATATGACCCCAATTGGCCGAGTTAAAGGCGTTCTTGATGTCTAAGGTCGCTACTAAACAGTACTTCTTAGAACCTCTCTGCCACCTACTCCCTGCAATCGCATCTTTTGCAGTATTTACGACCAGGCTAATCGCGTCTAAGGTAGAACGTCCTTTTCGAAAGCCATACTGGTTACTGGCAAGTAGTGGTTCGACTGCTGCTTCAATCCTTTGATGGATTATCCTTTCCAAGATCTTGCCCGCTGTGTCCAGCATACAGAGTGGACGATAAAATGATGGCTCGTCCGGTGGCTTCCTGCCTTTAGGAAGGAGTACCAGTCTCTGTTGCTTCCATCTGCGAGGAAAGATGCCCTCTTTTATGCATGTATTGTACACATCACGGAAGAGCTCCGGCGCTAATTTGATGGCCGCTTTTAGCGCGATGTTTGGTATTCCATCCATGCCCGGGGCTTTCTTATTTCCGACTCTACTGCACGCTTTCATTAACTTCTCTTCGGTGATCAACGGGATATCACCTATGACATCCTGTTTCGTCAGATGGTATGAGTTTCGTTGTTGTGGTAACAGCTCAGTAACAATATTTTTCAGAAGAAGTGGGCACGTAGGTGAAGGCATGGACTGGGCTTTAAGATGAGTCATGACCACTTTGTATGGCTTGCCCCATGGATCTAAGTTAACTTCATCAATTAATTCGGTCCAACTTTTAAGTTTATTCTCCTTTATAGCTGCTTTCAGCGTTTGACGCGCTTTCTTGTATTGAGTCACAAGCTCTGTATAGTTCGGTTTTTTCCGACTGGTTCTAAGGCACTCCTTCCAAAGGTCACCGATGTCTTCACTCTACCAGTAAACTGACAGGCGATAGTTGGTACTTCGTTTGCGAGGCATGCTAGCATCGCAAGCTTGTATGACCCTCGTCATCAGTTCGTCTGCTTGATTTTCAGCGTTTCCGGTTTTAATTCGGTCTTTATCCAGAAAGATCGTAAAAGCTGCTTCATCATAGGAGCTCGCCTTCCAACCAGTCGCGTTAGTCTGTCGGTATGTTCTCTCACCACTTCGACCACTAGGTATTGTCCATATTATCGCACAGTGGTCGCTTGCTGTATATTCATCCAGCTCCTGCCACGAGCAATTCCACTTAGCCAGAGATCCACTAATGAATGTGAGGTCGATAACTGAGCTATTTCTCCTCTTATAAACGTGGGTTTATCGCTACTATTAAGGAGCACCACGTCTAAGGTGGAGATGGCTTCCAGGAGAGGCACTCTCCACGAGCATTGGTTTCTTTGCTGACCCAATCTACCGCCCAGGCGTTGAAGTCTCCGCCAATTGCCACTGGAGAGCGTTACCTCGCGTCCTCGACCAGCCGGTTGCCAGAAGCCCAAATGGCAGCATTAGTTAGTTTCCCAACATTGGCTAGTTAGCTGTCTATATGGTTCAGCTATTAGAACTACGTCTGCATTTAACTCACGCACTGTCTGCATTAACAGGTCGCGGGCGGCCTCACAGTGATTAAGGTTTAATTGAAGAACCTTGAATTTCGTTTTCCTTGAATCTACTGGGGCGCCGTTTGGTAGAACTAGCATCTTCTAGAACCAGCAACATGAGTACTGTTTTCGTTACTACCATGTTCAACACATAGTAAACAGCGAGCTGTCTTCGTGCAATCAAATGCCTTGTGTCTCTCTCGCCACACTTATTACAGAGTAGGGAGCGGTCTACTTCACTTTTGAACTGGATCGTCGTATGACCATAGTGCCAGCATTTATAGCACCTGGTTGGTCTCTCTATTAGTCTTATGCGGCAATTGACCCAGCCAATCCCAATTTTGCCGTGTTCCCCTAGAGCCATTTTTGCAATTGGAGCTGCTAGTGTCACTAATGCAGTCTTGGTGCCTCTATAGGTATTACGCATAGATTTGACAGCGTCCTCTGGGACTTGCACCTCCACGCCAACTACCTTTTGTAGGGCTACGCGAATGTCCTCCTTGGTTGTTGTATCATCAAGGTC
Source organism: Lasaia peninsularis (assembly GCA_018236625.1). Taxonomy (NCBI): domain Eukaryota; kingdom Metazoa; phylum Arthropoda; class Insecta; order Lepidoptera; family Riodinidae; genus Lasaia; species Lasaia peninsularis. The sequence goes on from DVZL01000912.1 coordinate 2,540, forward strand.
TCTGATTTCGATGTCTTCTTGGGGACCTTTATTGATGATTTCGGCTTCATCCTTGAGTACATCTGCCATTGCTTGTTGCAGTGCTTTACCTCCATCAGTATTCTGCTTGGTAAGAACAATGAGCAAATCTCCATCTGCTGTCTTGCGGATTTTATCAACCGTATTGCAGACCTGCTCGTCTGGTACATGCTTCTTGATTCGTGCGAGTATCTCGGCGTACATCGCCTTCTCTTTAGGCCGAACGATTAATGCATTGGGTCTGGTAGCTGATCTCCGTGACCTATGTTTCTTGAGTTGCGGCGCCGCCTGTGTAGGAAGATACTGTTGGCGCTTTTTCTTCTTGTCACTTTTGGATTGGACAAGCTGCCAATCAGCGACTTCATTGTTGCGCTCCTTTATTACTTGGTAACTGCTCAGTTCCACACCATCTTTATTTGCAAGGTGTAGTGGCGTATCTTTATGTGTTAGGGGCGATCCCCTCTCCTTCTTTTTGCGCGTTGGTCGTCGTGCCTGGCGAGTCCCTCGTCTTCCTCTTCGTATTTCGACTGATGAGCCTCTGATCAATTGTTGACGCATCATCCCCATCACTGCCGGTATATATTACCTCCTTTCTGTGCTGCGCGCAGACCCTAGCATAAGATGTCGTAGACATCAGTGATGTTTCGGCATCTTTAATTTCAGCACTGGCACTCTTCAGGACATGCTGCGTGCCTCGTAAGGATTCTTCCAGTGCCTTCAGTCTGTTAAAAGCAGTGCCTATACTGGCTAACTACCTTTTTACTTCTTTATGGATGTTCGGTTTCTCATCCTCAAACTTCTTCACATCACTATCGAGACGACTCCACGCTTCCGTCCTTCTCGTTTCAGATGTTTCATCTGATTACTGGGCCTGATGCCCGTTGTTTCCAGCTTTATTTAAGTTATTAGTAGTTTTTGTGTTTTTTTGTGTGTGTGTGTGTGTGTGTGTGTGCGTGTGTGAGTGTGGGCGTATGTGTATGTGTGTCAAACGCAAGATAGTATACGTCATGATTTTTCTTTAAAATAAAAAAATCTAATGTATTAAAATAAAATATTAGCTTCTTGCATAATAGTGCTATCTAATATAAATTTTAATGATACAAATCTCACCTTCCTCTTTGGGTGCAATGTGCTTTAAAAAGATATATATTTTTTTATCTGATTTAAAAACGGACTAATTACAATTTAAATGACATAAAGCAGCTTATTTTAATATGTTATGCAACTTGTTTTAAATACTTTTTGTATTCCAGTCATCAGTTTTCGCTTTCTACAGATCATCAGGGTTATACCAATAAATAACTTTCACTGGAATATAGATTGATGTTACGTCCACCGGCGCATGCACCGGCACGTTATATACATGCTTACTAGGGTCTAGAATCCTAATAACAGGTCCTGATCGGGATCCTTAGCGTAAGTTAGCGATACGATATCCGTAATTATCTTAATATAATATCCTTTATTTTGCTCGCGGTTTCTCTTTCATGATTTACCTAAAACAAGTGGGAAAGAATATTTAGCTTCCTACCAGAAAAAAAGAGCTAAGTCCTATATAAAATTCCATTCCCTCTTTTAAAAAAGTTAGGGGCAGATTTCCAAAAAAAAAATATTCACAATTATTTGTTAGTCACAAATAGTGACAGTAGCATACAATTTTTAGCTTTCTACCTTGAAATTTGCGAAGTGAACCAACTCCATTTAAAGGACAGAAAGGTTTAGAAAGAGACAAAAAGTAGTCGATGTCAGTCTCCCAAACCTTCAACTATTTGCACTTAGAGAATAACGTCAATTCATCGCTCCATTTTACCTTAAAAAGCGGACAAAAAAAACAGACACACACAAACACACACACACATTTCCAATTTCCAATATCAGTATGGATTATAAAGATGTTAAGTGATATAATTACTAATATGTTAGAAAGAGAAAGAACCTGCTCCGATGTTTTGGTTATGCGAAAGATAGATGAAAGATCGACACAACATATATACAATGCGAATTTAGATGGCTGTAGGTATCCAGGGAGACCTAGTTGACATTCGACAGCCACATTGCTCATGTATTATCAGAGGGTGGTGTCGAATCTCCGTAACCGGCATATTTGTATATGAAGAGAGTAAATAATGTGCAGAAAGGCAGACAAGTATCGTGATTACCCCGCAAAGGACTTGGGAGTGAATATATTAAGTATGTGTTAACACACTTTACTATATACTTTAATTTTTTTTGTAGCATAGTATATTTTATTGTTGAGACTTCGAATGTTCGACGCAAAAACTTGCAAGCTATACGTAATAGAAGTCTCGAGATTATTTCTAGCGTTTTATGTGCCCTACTCGTCGCCTCGTTATGGTGATCCGTCCTGGGGCTGAAACACGTTCATTAAAAAAGGCCACTGTGTAAATTCGTTGTCGATGACGTTTCGGTGACGTCATTTGTAGAAAAACATTAAGGGGAGGGAGAATTTGTATAAGAACAATTTAATTTCGTGAACTGTCTGGTAGTCCATGCCTGTCAGGTGAGACAGAGAGGGATTTAAAAAACAGAAACGGATTTCTACATAATAGTACACTACAAGAGCTATTATTTTCAAAAGTTTTAATTCCTATTTGTATATTAAGTTCTGTTGTTACATCAAAACGACTGAACCTATTTTAATGCTTAATATGCCATGCGTAGACTAAATTTTACTCCATAACTTAACTGGTTCCCACGGGTTAGTTATACAACTTCAATACGCGGACGAAGCTACGGGCTAGTTAGTATAAGTACCAATGGTCTGGTAGCCTGAAACATCAAGATAACGCACATTACACTCAATCATCTGTAGCTAGTACACCTTAAGTAATTATTATAGGAAATTCAATACGTACACGTGATATTTGATTCGAGAAAATCGCAGTACGGGCTCCGGGCACACCAGTGTATTTTCAAAGTTGGCGAATAGAACTGACTACAGTTCCACATGTACCATTCGCACATTATTTGATAACTCTCTAGTTCTATACATAGTATTAATAATATTGTTAATTAAAAGATAATTATATTGTTCCACAATACATGATACTTAATACGAGATGATAACGTTAGCGGATATCGTTACATAAAGCTATGGTCACACCGGCTGTTTTTATTGCATGAGTTTATTATTTTTTCCACATTTAGTTTTTCCACAACTCACTTTTTAATTCACCTTAAAAAATTACTATGTTTTTGTTCTTAGAGTTTTTTAACTTTTTCTAATTTTAATAAAAACACAAAAATTGATCCATTCTCTTTGACAAAGCAAAATTTTCACTTCTTGAAAAAAAAACACTTATTGCTAGCTAACTCTTGCTCACTTTCATTACATTTTTTTTATTTATTTATTCGTTCCAAAATTTCAAACATTTACATTAAGAAGGTGCATCATAAACTCGTCCGATTTTTTCCGTGCACCGACGAGTTATACATACATATAACTACAATTTTATGATAGTATTTTTTAATCCTGCAATTTTAGTTTCTCGAAAAGAAAAAACGTAATTGCTGTTTTTAAACACCATAAAATTAAAATAGAGAATATAAAACTGAAAAAACAGAACTAACTACACCAACCGTACACAATTACTGTTATATCGTTTTCAAGAGGCCACTCGTTACATTTTCCATGAGAGCACTAATCACTACGATCGTTAGTATAGCAGCTACGGGATTCTACACACCGACCGACGATAAAATATATGTACATTATAAATTTATATATACATCGTTAAAATTAAAAAAAGTTGTATTATAGACAAGGTATTTAGATAGGATATTCAGAAAGTCTGGATTACTTACATTGTGTTTTATTTCAATATATGCTTAAAAATAAATAAAAACTTGTCTTTCTTTCGGTTCGGTTCTCTTCAAGTTAGATCGTTAGTGGTAGGTAGGTGTGTAGAGTCTTTAATGCTAACAGATGTAAGAGTCACTTAAAATGGAATGACTCTAAATCACACAAAAAAGAGTTGCCTCTTTAAAACGATATTAATGTACTAAGTAATATATACATTATACAATGACCATTTGTGGTGACGTCTTATAATATGGGCTATAACCTCATGTCTAATGTGCCTTATGTATATGTATGGTTAATAAGACAAAAATATACACATTAATTTGCGCGTTTGGAAGAGATAAACATTATTAACCGGGTAATTTTTTGCTGATTGCATTTCTTTCATTACGATAAACCATTTTTTGGTTTACCATATATACGTGTTAAAGGGCTAAAAAGGATATCGCTGGCATTCAACGCTCGGTCTAGTGAACCGAGTCGATTATATAATATTACTCCCATATTTTGTGGAGCTTAGAAATTTGCAGTAGGGAAACTTAGTCTGCAAATTTCTTTACGATTCCATCTCAATTCTATTGTCAATTCTGCCACATCTTATCAACTACTACTGACAAAATAATTACAACAATGTCCAATACTTTATATTACAAACCTGTATATTTAATAGTATTTGATGAAATGTCTCAAAACCGACGATGCAGTTGAAATGCAGTCGTAAACATATTGGAGGGACAAACCGTCTGATGTATTGGGTTGGTGCAGAGAGGCGTGTGCTGTGATCGCACTACATGGCCGACCAACATTCAACATGAGGGTCGACGTCGATGCCAGGGAACCAACGCCGGACAACACACCCACTCCCATTGAGCGTAAGTCATCTGTACCATCTCTTGGGCTGGTTTCACAGCTGCACTCGGGACTCCTCCCTCCTGGACTCCCGTAAAACTGTGAAACCAGCTTCAAATTAATATTTCACCATGACACCTTCGGTGTCACCACCTGCAATTCTAACTAAATGTTCGCTACTTGGTCAACCGCATTGTCATAGTGAAATATTACTCGTAGCTGCTGATCAACTCACAAAATATAAAATACATTTTGCTAATGATATCGATAACCGAAAAGACGCGTGTTTTGTGGTTGACTTGAAAGTACAATAAGTGGAGGAGCGCTAACTTATTTATGTCCATTCAAAATAGTTTTTTCAAATATTGTTCGTAAAATAAAGTGTTTATTATCTAATGATTTGATATTGAATGTTGACAAAATGGATCAGAATCGACTACGCATTATCAAACGCATTATCGGTTCTGTAAATAATATGTGTAAATAAATTAGCGAAATAGTCCACCAGCTTGGCTGTAATATATTAATAAAACTGAAGTGATTAACTTTACCCACGTGACGCGGAAACCAGTTTTATTTGTGAGTCGACCACCAGAACAATGTTCTCATTACCGTACACCTACCATCCATACATAATCGATGTGCATGTACAGTAGACCAAAGTGTTACGTCATATTTGAAATATGAGCCAAGACAAAAACTTTACCTAGAAGACATGATACCAAACTTGAAGTCATTTTTTGGCATAATTTTAGTTATTTTAGTTTAAAACCAAATGTTCATATGTTTAGTTTACATACATCCAGCACACCTCATTCTTTGGTCAACTGTATCTCAATGTACCTCAAATTCCAATAAAGGTATTTGCAGTCTCAAGGGTTGGTAAATCGGCACAATTCAAATGTAAGGGCTTGCTCACACACACTGCTTCCATCGCGAGTAACGGACACTAACTCCAACACCACTACAAGCTCAAGAGCACCACTACTAACATAACTATTAATAACGCTAAATATGAAGACTTGTGTAAATATTTAGGTACGTGTAGAAACTATTCCTAAAAGGATGACTACAGTTGATCTAAGCCGAACACTACTACCGAACACTCGTAGGTTGAAAACATTAATAAACGTCGACACTAAAGCTACAAAAAGGCATGTCAGTATTAATCATATTGTTCATTGGAGAAAGAAATAACTTTTTCCTGTAAACAATCTTATAATTGTTAATAATTCTAAAAAAAATATTAGAATATTGGAAAATATTTCCAACTATGTACATTTGTATAATGTACGTTACATATTTTGTACGTCATACTCATAATTAGGATGATTTTATTAAAATCTTATATGTGATAAGCCATATTGGGCTATGCTGTGACTGTAAGTGTTGCAAAAAAATAACATACAGACATACACACAAACGTTAACTCTGCTTGCAATTAGCTAAAAATTAAAATCATCCAAATAATTCGAACAGCTTCTCCGTTAGAATGAGTATATTTTTAAATCCTTTTTTTAAATAATAATTTTGTTCATAAAAAGCAATGATATTGTTCATACTTGTTAAAAATAATATACCACAAACGTTAAAGCGGTAGGTATAGTTAACCACAAGAAATAAACTGATTCACCGATGACTTCAGAAGTTGTAACTTGATATCCATATACTTTTATTTACTTGTTGAGGATATATTAATAACTACGGATAAGATTTGATTCCCGACGAAGGCAGTTAAATTAACGTCACAATAGTTGCTCATTGTGTAGGTAATTTAGTTTTATGTAACCTTATAATTCTAACCTTAATATTATCAACAACTATGATATATCCCGAACTCGTGGTTGTATATATTTTTATAATACAAATTATGTATAGCATTATGTTGTTTAGCATTTGTAAATATATAAAGAACACGTATTTTAAGATTTTATATAACCTTTAGAAAGTTTTATGGCGGTACTCCACTAACTATTAATATACGAGTAAATAAAAATAGATTCCCGCTATTGAAAACAGAAGAGAGGTTGCGTCGCGGTTAATGTACCTTTTAATTATTACATTATGTCCCTTACCTGTAACCCTCATTACAATAGCATGGTAATGTACCGCGTCTCTTATGTCAAGGACGTTCTTATTAAACTTTATTGAATAAATTATTTTATCACGAACTGATGTTCACTTATACTTATTCCTGCAAATTTCTTAAGAATGCAAATCAACATCATTGATAGGTATATCTATTTTAATTGCTAGACTAGATTACGTAATCTTTCCTTCGTTTAATATCAACTTTCTATTTGACCCTACGAGAAAAAAAGACTGTTCGCGAGTATGTTTGTATGAATTTACAAACAGGTTTTTGTCAGTGAAACCGGTAGGTCACATATAAAAAAGGTAAAATTCTATAAATACTGACAATGGAATTCCACCAAATCCGTTAATCATGAAACGAAAATCATTGTATCTTTTCAAAAGTGTTCCTGCATATGTGATGCCTTGAGTGACTGCTACTTTTTATGTATTTGTACATAATAATATAAAATCGTAAAGGAGCTGTCTCTATATTGAACACTAGCTGAATCGCGGGTGATTTTGACCACGATTATTGCGATAGCCTGTTAATAACAATTTTCTTATGACACAGTCGAACAGCAAAATTAGTCAGATAACATTTCATTGAGCGGTACCCGTGGGTCCCTAGTCACAACTTGTGATGGTTTGGGATCGTTTGTAATGATATAATTATATTTTCATTTTCTCTCTTTTCCTAAGGGAAACCCTAAAATAAATGGAATAAAACCGTAGCCTTCCTGCCTCGGGACATACTTTCAGTGTGAATCTTGGCAGGGATAAAGACAAACAGACAAAAATTCTAAAAATACGAAAAATGTGTTCCACTGCCCGTTTTTTAGGCGTCGACTCCAATTTTTTTTATTATCTTCAATGTATATTAATATTTTAAAGTTTTATTATATACTAGCGGCCCGCCCCGGCTTCGCACGGCTATATAGGCATGTTATATACATAAAAAAATCCTCTTAAATCACTCTATATCTATTAAAAAAAACCGCATCGAAATTCGATGCTTAGTTTTAAAGATTTAAACATACATAGAGACAGACAAAAATAGTGACTTTGTTTTATAATATGTAATAATGATGTATACATTCCAACACGACTTATGTCAAAAGCTGAAAGAAAAAGTGTTAATTCGGCTGCGCACTAACTAAATTTCTTATAGGTTATCGCTATCTTCTTTCAAAGCAAAGAAAAGTGAGAAACAAAACACTTTTAGTACTGTCAGATTATTAGATTAGTTTTCAACAATTTTTTTTTTAATCTGCATCTCGGAATATATCGAGTATATTCCGAAAAAAGTAATTTTGTGGCTTATTTGGTAAGAATAAAATGTTCCATCTCATTTCTTTTAATTTTATTTGAAAAACGTATAATCGAAATAAAAGATCAAACAACGTGCGTCAGAATCGCCACCATTTTCATTTTAATGGACGTGAGTGTTTTGTATAGAGCGTACGAAGCCGTGCGCTAGATTTACAAAAATCAGCCGTACTTATATTGTATATATTAAAACTATACTTTCATAAAGACCTCGATGTCGTTACCGTTATTACGATAAACGTGTACCGATTAACTGGACTATTTACTAATAACGCTAATTTACGTGACTAATTGTACAATAACTATAAGATATTGCACCTCTGTAACTAACAATAGTGCTAATTCTGCTGCGCGACTAATGATTTAACATTTTTTATAACACACGTACTTTTCCACAATACACGCAGGTATTGTGTAAATGTACAAGTTTTATGTGCAAAAAAGTGTATACATTTTATCTTCGAGACTTGACTTTTAATAACGCTTAAATTTCGTTATACAAAAATTTATATTACGAAAAATTACAAGTGTTGTGAAATATAACTACTAGACAGATTTTCCAACATCGATGTTGGAAAGCATATACTTTAAACTATTACTACTACAAATGGGACAGGACTTGGTGTCGTCAAATTATTATCTGAAGTTGTCATGTGATCACAGATTTGACACGACTAAAAGGTCCCGCCTTTCTTGATGGCAAGTGAGAAATAGGACCAATACGTTATTTGAAGGCGCATATGAGAGAAGTTCTATTATCTAAAATATAAGTATATATAAGGGGAAGGTCAACAGACAAATGGATTTCCTTATACTAAAAAATACACATAGTATCATATTGCGAACCCTGCGAACTTTAACACAACTGCCCGGACGTTAAGGTAGCACAAATAAAAAGGACTGTTCTACCAATAAGAGTTAGGTGCTGTGGGACTATCACGTTGACTAATTGAATAAATGTAACACTAATTCACTTGCGGACATGGGGTTGTCACATTCCAATATAAAAAAAACGAGGAGAAGGAATCTATCTAGCGTTCGTGCCTTATCATCTTGATGAAATCAGTTCGCGACTCTCGGGTTCATTTTGACCCCACAAGCGGGGCAAGTAAACGCCGATGGCAAAGTTAAATACTTTAATATGAGTTTTGTTTAATGTTGACAGTTTGTGCCGTAACAGTATCAGACAAGATCCCGACGCCCGAGCGGGCACTCCTAGCCAAGCTGGAGGAAGAGAATAGAAGAATCGAGGCAGACGCCAAAAGTGCCTCGCTGACCAATGTCCATAGCAGGAAGAATTCGGACACCTCGCAGATATCACTCGCATCTGGTAAGTTATCAATACTTACGTATTCACATGTAAATAATAACGCTTCTTTGGTCGAGTAGAGTCGGTGTGCGACAAGAAAGCAAGCGAGTGCGGCAAGAAAATACTTCATTACTAAAACATCAATATTTCATTTACCAATACAATATTTTATTAGCTGTCATTGTCAGGCGGCACAAAGTTCGCCGTATCGGCTAGTTGATAATAACCATTTGCGTGCGATACCAACATTCTAATACTGAACTAAATTAGGTATGACTAATCGCAAATCCACAAAATGCTTCCTTATTTTTTGCATGTTTATTTGTTACTACGAGAATGTATATAACCCGTGTCTACGCCCACGCGGCTTTAAATCACCAAATCTTTTCTTTTGTTCCACCTACCCTTTTTTTGAAAAATGATAGACGATAGGAAAATGATATTGGCCCATTATTGATATTGTTTTTGTAGTGCAAGAACAAATAAACAAGACTATAAAATTTTTTTTCGAGATTATCTCAGTGACGCAAAACGAATATTCTTCTGGATTATAAATATAAAAAAGTGGTGTACAAATATCTAAAACAAATTATTTATAATTACTGTGTATATAAATGTTATAATAAAATGTGTTGCTATGCGAAATTAATGTGAAACATATTTCATCTTATGTATGTGAAACATATTTTTAATCACATAATTTGAGCGCGCGACTTCGCCCGCGTTAAATTTAGTTATTTTATATAATAAAAATAAATTGATCAATAGGCTACTTTTAATTTAGTAAATATCTGTCAATGGAAGATCCCGTCTAAATTGGTCTAGCCGTTCCAATGATTTTAGTTAACAAGTGAAGTTTTAGTTAGAAATAAAGATGGAGGATGGCGGTGTTATAAACATGGCTGTCAAAAAAAATCGAATAATTATTTCAAATTAATCATCCGATTTCTCTCTTTAATTAATTTGACGAAAGTATTTCAGGTTTACAAATGTAGTGAAATGAACCGCCCAATTTCAAACTTATATTTGCACACTGTTAATCCTTACGTAAAAATATTTTAAGAACTTTAAATGTTCACAAAATATGTTTTAATTAATTATTATCAGTGTCTTAACCTGCGGTTCGTGTCGTGAAGTGCGTACATAAATAATAATTTCACGCCTATAAATCTTATTAGGATATCCAGAGTTACATTAAACTAGTAAATCAACAGCGAATAAGGAATATGTATGGACTTCTAGCACGAACATAGATTATATACACAATATAATCTATGTTCACGCCAAAACGTCTTAAGCAGAGAGTTTCGTAGGCGTAGGCAGAGAACAGACAAAAAAGAATATCGTTGTAATGTTTTTTTTTAAATAAAACTTGACCATTACAATTAGTGAAATTCAGTCAACAATAATTACGAATAATGCTTGAATATAGACGTGGTTATTTAAATTCTAGGTTATTTTATAATATATGCAAACGAGAAGTCTCCAATTAACAAACGTTAGTAGTCCATGAGGTTTTATTGAAATTTGAAATTTTTCACACGGTCAAGTGGTAATTATTAATTTGCCCAAGTGTTTATTCATATTTCAAAAACCTAAAAACGGTGTGTATTTATTACAGTTTGAAGACAATAAAAAAAAACATAGATGAAAATAGATGGATGAACCCAACAATTCTAGCATAATCGGTTCAGCTATTCTTGAGTTACAAATAGTGAAACTAACACAAATTTCTTTTATATATAATATAATAAAAGCTTACACTTATATCAATTTTAACTGACTTCAAAAAGTATTTTGTTTTATTAGGAAGCTATAAATATTATAACATTTTTTTTAATATGTACAACTTCTTTCAAACTAACTTTATTTAACACCGATTTAAACTTTAACAAAAACATTATCCATATGACATAATTTACTGTCCAAATAATTCAATAGTTATTAATAATTACCAATATAATATGTATATTAATATATATAAAAAATCTTTTTTTATGATATTGGAAGGATTCAGACGGATTTCCTGATGGCAAGAAATACTCGTCGCCTATAGTTACCAGAGGCTGGGATAGTAAGCCTCTTGCGTAAGTAAGTTTACCGGCTACCCTACCATCCAAACTAAAACACGACAATGGCGAGCACTGGCGCTATTGTGTCTGGAATAGGTAAGGCGGTGGTACCATCCGGGCGAGTCGTTGCAAGACTCTACCACCTTCTTACCTTTAGTATGTACCATTTTCATTGAACGGATATCCACTTCCTACAATCTCTGCGTAAGTCCATAAAAATACAGATAATGTGATATTATTTAAGAAGCCTTACCTAAAAAGATAAGAAGCTTATCTAAAAAGATAAGTTTATCGCATCTGTAGATACCGGACATAACCTAAACATGACTGAGAGAAACGAGTCATTTGGAAAAAGTATTTTAGATTTTTATTTATCTAACGTCATTGAAAATGTGTTAATTGGTACGTTTTTAATAACATTTTTATACATAAATTTATATGTAATAAATTAAGTGTGTTTAATTTTAAGTAGAAGGAAAATTTTTCAATTTATTATGAGGTCACGTTACAAATCGTAAGAAATAATCAAAGGCATATGAAATCGCCCGCGACTTCCTCCGGCTTTTTATTTAATTATTTATACACCCTACGTGAAGGCCGCGTCGCGTTCAACTGACGGATTTCCAGTCTAAGCTAAACCCAATTTAACATCAATTCTATATTATTCCAGAGCTCTTTTTAAATTAGTACATATTACGTTATTGACATACATTGACTTTACTTCTTTATTTGTTTACCGATTAAAATGAAATAAACACTAAATGTTAAGTGATGGCCATCATAACATATTTCTAAATTCGCTAAACAAAAGTTTCATCTTAGACAATGACGAATTGCAACGACAATGAATAAATGCAACAAATTTGACAATGACGAAATGCAACAAATTTGACATTGTCGAAATGCAACAAATTTAGCAATGACGAAATTCAACATTTTTGTCAATGACGAAATTTTAATCCCACTTCTTCGTCCCCTTTTCTGGCAATAAAAGTTATTTTTAACACTGTTTTAGTAGTTAAGGCGTTAAATCATATAGATTGAAAAGCGGACAGATAGAGCTTGCGTTTTAATATTAGGATACTATTAAGAGTGTCATTCAAGCAGTGCAGAAAGCGAGTTTACAAGCTACTTCGAAGATTTATATAATTTCATTAAGATGTATTTTTAATCATTATTATAAAACTCATTATTCCTCACTATACTAATATAAACTTAGGCCTATAGAGAAAACCCCTTATAAAATAGTATAAAAAATATTTTTGATTTCCACAATAATTAATAGATTTTTGAACTGACATTGTGTTAAAATATATTCGTAAATTAAAATTAGATATATAATTTTGATCCTCGGACGGATTGAAAAAAAAAATAATAAAAACAGACGTCACTTGTTACTTATATTTATTACATGCGTTGCAAATATCATTTACAATTGAAATTCCAATTTTAATTAGTTATGAAGCCTTTGACGTAAGGCTGAATTCGCGTTTATTAAAAATACCTTGGATTTTTATCTATGAAAAACGTTGCACTGTTAAAAAAATCAACTGCTGGGGTTTTTCCCCAGAGCTAATAATTATTTTGCAGCTGGATTGACTTAGACTGCTAGAGTTTTAATTATAAATCCTTAAGAAGTTGGATAACTTAACGCTGTGTCCTGATTAATATAATTAAAGTAATCTCGCTAGTCGAGAGGTTAACGTACAACCCTAACGCCACGGACCACCTACAAGATAGTGTTGGGTTTGATTTCTGACAGAACAATATCTGTAATGACTATTTTTAAACTTGAATATATGATTAATTTATTTTACTTTTTACTTCATTTAGTTTAGTTTGTCTAGTTTGGGATATTTTATTTTTATGAAATATAAAATATCGAGAATATGAGGTGAATCAAAGTGAGTCGAGTAGGAGTAGTAGAGGAGTGAATTCTGTATATCGGAGATATTTAAAAAATAGGTCCAAGTCGCTACAAACGAGTTTTAAAATTTTGTGAAATATTATAATTATTGAAATTTAATGTGGCATTATTATAACATAGAATGAAATATGATTATAGTTTTCATTAATCGCTATTGATGAAAAACTTATAAATCTCATTAGTTTATACCACCAATATTTATTGTCGCTTAATATAGTGTTTTTACCAACAAATTAGTAACCACTGGCAAATAATATACGATTACCTTGTGTACACATGCTTACGTACTTTAAAATAATCATAATATATCTAATATTAATTATAACGTAATATTAAACTAAAAATAAAAGTAAACTTGATTCTCTGGTCAAGCACAGTAGGTATCCGAATTTGATACACGAAGTCCCAGGTTCGATACCCGGCTAGGCCAACTTGTTCTGTGAGTTTTTTCAGTTTCTCTAAAAATGGTGATGGCAAGACCGTCGCCATATCGGACTTATATAACCTAATCCCGTCGGCTAATCATGTTTGCATATGTACCTCTACCTACCTCTTCAAGGATACGGGCGAAACGATATTTTTAGTTTGATATTAGCACATTATTGAATTTCTTACATTTTAATATCGCCACTGCAGCTTCAGCGAGAATACAAACAAACTATCAAACTGTATTTCCAATTGAACGTTCTGCAATCGACATGTTCAGTTCCCGCACATGCGAATGCATATTGAAATTCTCCACCGGCTGAAATTTGCGAATTTCATTTTACGAGTTATATTATGTTTCTTTTTATTTTTTAGCCAAAAATATGGCTCGATTCTTTATGGTTATATATTTTTAAGTAAATATACATGGAGATTACTCTATTAGTAACGACTTGTGCCGAGTATGTTTATGTTGTACACTTTCTAATCTGGTCAACCTACCTCTCTGACAGTTTTTAGAGTTGACAAAGTCAGAAAAAAACGGCCTTGTGAGAGTGGGTAGCCGGCCCTATAAAAAGGAGATAGATGATTAACTTTTTTTTATAGTATAAGACAGCGAACAGGCACACGGGTCTCCTGATGGTAAGAGACAACCGTGGCCTGTCGACACCATAGATGTTATAGATGCGTCGCTATCCTGTGGTCGGGCTGTTAGACCTTATGTTCAAGTCCACCGGCTACCCTACCCTCTGGACCGGAACATGACAATGTCATTATGGCGGCAGGAATAGGCAAAATTGCGGATAGAGTTTTATTAAGATTGTGACCTCCAGTACCTTTAACTTCAAGGTTCCAGACCTGTGACTCACAATGTACGTCAATTAATTTGTAACCTTTTTAAATCCATGCGACCGCCCTTTCTCGCTGTTTTTGTGTATATTGCGAAAATTTTACATTCTAGTATTGCGAATTTTATCATCATTGTATGTTAATAGTTTTTTTTCGTTATCATTAAATTAAGCAAGCGGCTTTCCTCGGCTGTAAGTGACGACCGACGACCGTCTCCTGTAGACACAATAAATATAACTGATTTGTCGCCGTCATATTGACATAAGCTAATATCATGTATACTACTAGTCTCTCACCTACCCTAGCCTCTTGGATGGAACACAACAGAAGCTGCATCGGAAGTTTGCGATCGGGTTGTCACATTCTGAGGCCACAATTTTAATACCAATTGAAACACTTTGTTACAATCTGTCTAAATTTATACAGCTGAACGTGAGACCTAATATCTATTACGTCTTTCGGGAACCATTGTTTCATCCTTCATCATATTCAAGTCAGTCAAAAAACTCAATTGGACATTTGTGTAGCGCGTCTTTTAAAATCCATACAAATAAATAAAATTTAAGTGTCTGTTTATAATATTAAAATTACCGTTTTTTACTGAACGCATGTTAAAATGCCACGGTACTAAAGTATTTTTTTTAGAATTTTTGTCAGTCTGTTAGACCGGCCATTCTCTAGAACGGTGAGACAGATTTTGACGAATTAGAATAATCGTGGGCACAGCTAGTATTACTAGTTGTTGTTCATTAACTTCGCTAAATCTCGAAAACGGCTTCATTGATTTGACTGATTATTATTTATTTTTCAAAACAGTCCATAGATATAGATTAAAAAATGGTATATGGTCAAAACATTTGGCAACATTTATTCAAAAATAGCACGTTTGTGAAGTCGGTTGAAAAACAATATGCTATCCGCCAGCTGGTACAAAGAGAACATTGATGTGTTCTCTTTGTACAAGCTCCAGATCTTAATTGAAATTGTGTTGACACACCTGTGTGTGTCATCAGACAATTGTACTGAACTATGTAGGGTTCCTCTTCTGCATTTTTATACGAACTGAGTGGTTTATCACGAGGACTTGACTTTTATTTGCTTGTGCAAAAAATCCGCTAAAAATGTACGAAGCTTATGATGAAACAATCAGTGTTTTTTAATAAGACAGTGAACAAACACACGACTTTCTTTGTGGCAAGAGCAAGCGTTGCGTATAGTTAGATTGAATATGCAAGTCAACTACCTACCTTTAAAACTGGAATACGATATTCTTATTATTAATACATACTTGTGATTGTATTTTTGAAAAAAAAATACATTTATGTGTCAAAAGAAAACCTCATTCCTCTTGGTTTCACCATAACTTAAAAGGGCTCCAAAAAAATGGTAGTTTTTCTACGTTTTCGTTAAGGTACAGAGAAAGTTCTTATGTGTAGAATAATTGGGGAATTGCCAAACTAGGCAAAAACAATATTGTCTTTTCCCACACATAATGTTGTCAGTTGTAAATGTACACACCGGCTATTTTGTGTGAGACTAACTTCAATTGAATTATATTCCCAAGGTTATATGAGTTTTAATTAAACTTTGAAGGGCATACAAAATACTTTAATTTATTTAAAATAATGACTTTAAAGTATAATATTACTACTAATATAATAATTACAAATTTGTGTAAATAATTTTACCTCAAAATGACTTAACCGATTTTAATAAAATTAGCGTAGACATAGATCAAACGTTGGTGAAGTATATAGGCGATCACATACCAGCAGTCCTCGTGGTACGGTGCTATTTAGTTGAGATTTTAGCCTTCGTGTGCAAGCTACTTATCCTGATGCTACCTTGTGATTTCACTACGGAACACGATAAAGACGAGCGTAGGTGAGCTGATGCACAGCAATACATTGACAATAAAGAAAAAAAAATTCTTAAAAATGTCTGTTTGATTTTGAAAGAGTACATTATTTGCGATTTTTTTTAATTCTCGTTGATTATATCGAATAGATTTAGTCCAAACCTAAATCATATATGTAGCAAAAATATATAATTATCCTTTTAATGTTTATCGTCTACTTATAACAAACCTTACACCTAAGCCTTAACCTCAGACATTCAACTTAACCACCAAACTAGTTTCAGTTAGTTTAGTGACATGGACTAACTAATAAAAATATATTTCTTCTCTTCGGGCGGAGAGTGGTTACTTATGTTGGGCGGGAAGTTATTACTTTCAGATTCCGTCGAGCAGAAAAATCTTATAAGTACAATCTCGGTCAATAAAAAACAATTTGTTTGTTGTTCACTTTTATTATTTTATTGTCCTAGGGAATGTGATACACTGTTTATGCGAATTCGAATGCTAAAGTTATGTGCCACATTTCTATGAAATATAGCAACACTTTATTGCGACTGTATTTTGTAAGAATAATATATTATATTTATGTCCTTGCCTCTTTTTTTGAGAGGTATCACCAATTTTACTTAACAATTTTTTTACCCCGTGCTGGTCCGAGTTCCGTTGTAGAATAGGCCAACTGCCTTCCACCCAGGCAACGTAAGAGACGAGTACAGGGTCTATTGTCACCAACACCGTCTTGCAACGACTCGCCCGGATTGGTACCACCGCCTTACCTATTCCTGCCACAATAGCGTCAGTGTTCGCCACTGTCGTGATCTGGTTTGGAGAGTAGGATAGTCGGTAAGCTTACTCAAGCAAGAGGCTTACCATCCCAACCTCAGGTTGGCAACGCACCATTTCCACCTTTGGTGTCTATAGGCGACGTGTATTTCT
>DVZL01000913.1:0-20003 GCA_018236625.1 Lasaia peninsularis
CCGCGATTAGTATTATAAGTCGGAAAAATGTCTGCAATTTGAAAGTTGTCTGTATTATTAAAATAAATCACGCGGGCGAAGCCGCGGGCGGACAGCTAGTTGTTATATATATTATTTCTCTTCGGAAGTTTCAGATTTTGATTTCAAAGGTCAATGCCTTTGAATTCTGAAATATATATTATCAAAAGCAGCAGCTCCCCGGCGTGTGTTGGACCAAACGCGCCCGCGCCGGTACCGTTGTCCGTTGCTCTCGTGTGTACACATATTCATAATTAATGCGTTTAGAACAGATGACCGAAAGCGATTGCGGTCCCGTTACATTACTAATTACCTACTGTTACGAGAGTATTCTCCGGACGTAACGGTGGGGCACTAGTTACACCGAGACTAAATTTAAACAAATCTGTCCTAGCATATTAAGATATAAATCAAGTTTTAAACTTAGAAACGGTCACCAGGTCAAGCAATCCATAGGTTTAAACTTATACAGTTTATAATTATTATAAAAAAACGAGATTAAAGTTATTTATCACTCCCGCGGGAACTCGATGAAAAATCTTGGTATAAATAGCTTGTGTCACTCTCTAGCCTCATCATTATCTCCACATACAAACATTACATACACTATTATTATTAAGATGGATAAACAAAAAAAAGAAACATGTACCAAGTAGGTACAGATAGGAAAAACTTATCAGACTGATTGAAGAATATTATTCGAACTACGAGTATGTGTATTTAACTAAATATTTCTTTATTAAATGTGGTAAATTGAATGAAACTTCATTCTTATCATAAAGTTTGATTTATATCGACGCCGAGTAGAGTGTAAAAGTACAGGTGATATTGGGATATGTTCTTTCTTTGGTGTTGATGAAAGAGAAATGAAAAGCTTTTTGACCTTTGACCGAATACCGTAACACTAAAATAGGATCGCAATGCACTAACGTTATAGTGACATGCTTAGATAAGGTGAATTAAGAAGAATCGTCCCAGAATTCAACAACTTAACTAGTGGCAACAGCGACGGTGCCAAATAATCCCATTAAAATAATGGCTTTAAAAAGCAAAATAATGTTTGGTTTAAGAATCACAGTAAATAATATAGCTGAGTAGAATTGCAATGAAAGACCAACGGGATTCTAAGAATTGGAATTTTTCATTTTCCGGAGAAAAGCTCGTGACGTTCGTCTAGAAAGTTATTCATATCATTACACCTTGCGGCCATTAAATCAATCGGACATGTTTTCCCTTGCAAAAAATCTCATTAACCATTACTAATAAGATCTAGAAAACGTTGGATAAAAAGTAAATGGGAAATAAAAGGAATGCTGGCTCGTAGTGGGGCGATTTCTACCGAGTACCGACCAACGCCATGGCGAGGGAAAGTTACGGCCGAGCTGCCCGCGGCGGCGCTGACGCAACCGGCGCGAGCGCTCCCGGCTCCGGCACGGAGTGTCGCTGCCGTTACCCAGATATGGTTCATGTGATGACGAGCGGGTCTCGTGTGTTGGACTTCAATGCTTACATTCATTTTCTCATTTGAACTAATTATAATTAGCCGTTTTTCACGGTTTTATCAGCGAAATTGTAAACTATGACTTTTTAATATTAGCTTTAGAATATTAACAATGACACTTGGTACTCGATACTCTCTGCCTCATGTCCGAAGGGACCTAGCGTGAAGATATGTAAGTATGGACGTCAGTTACACGCGGGCGAAACCGCGGGTATCAGCTAGTATTAACAATAAAGCATATTATGCTTTTAACGTTTAATAAAAATACATTAGATCTTATTTTTGGAATAATTCACGAAACTTTCATGGCCTCCAGACATATTTTTCTTCTTCTTTACTCTTTTTTATGGGATAAGACAGCGAACAATGACACAGGTCGCCTGGTGGTAAGAGACAACCTTGGCCTCTATAGGAATCTATACACAATAGACATACCTACCGGATGCTCTACCCTCTTGACCGAACACGACAATGTCATTATGGCGGCAAGAATAGGTAAGGAGTGGATCCCTACGAGACGAGAGACGAGTTGCTGCACAGCACTCTACCACCATAGGTGGTACACCTATACCGTTATCCTGTTATCCCGTTTCTAGATCAGAAGTTATTGTGGTCGGCTTCCACATGCAGAAAGGAAATCAGGCCCAATCCTATTATATCCAATTAGATCTAATTAACGTGTATATCTTCCGGTTTTCTTCGTCGTAAGAACACTCAGCAAATGTACTTATAATGAAGAGTGTAAAATAACCAATTAGTGATCATTTGTTGAAAACCCTTAAAAATTACTTTAGCATAATTGATATTATTTTATAATTGCTAATATCTTAATCAAAATATATAATTTGGATTTTTAATTCTCAATATTCAGGAAGTTTTTGTATTCAGGAGTGTGAAGTGTTTTGTTACATATTCTAATTATTTTGTCGAGAATGTTGGTCGTGTGCGACGCCAGCGCCACCTCAAGTGTTAGGAAGGGTATAATCATTACAGTAAACGGATATATAATACAACGATAGGAAATCCCACGGCGCGTCCGAACGAGCCCGAGACATTAACGCGAGCGTTTGATGCGTTGGCAAATTGTAATATAACCGCGGACCCCCGAGCGAGTTCACACACCTACAAATTGCAATTTTATATGCATTTAATGCGTTTAGAGTAGCATTCACAGATAGGATATTTCTTTAAGGCGGGCTACAAACGTGCGTATCATCAATGTTGCGCGAAATGACTAATGTGCCGAATAATTCAGCATCTTTGGTCTGTAGAGTTTAGCAATATATTTCGAATGTTTATGTAGGCATGGTATATGCTTATTTTTGGAGCTCTTCTGTCACAAACAGTTTAATTTATTGGAATATTTTATATGAGGTGCCGAGAGTACTAAAATATAATTTAAATATTAGTATGTAGTTTGAATAGAATTCGTTAAATCCCATTCCCATTCGTAAAGTCTCATTATGTAATATTAAAAACAGTAAAATGCTGTCCATTTTATGGAATATTTGATTAATTTTTTTTTAATATTTATTTTAATAGCGACAACAGATATAAATCATTTGTGAAATCTTCAACTGTCTAGCTATCTTGGTTCTTGAGATACAGCTTGAGATACACTTGTTCGTATCTTTTTAGGAATTACTGTGTTAGAGGCAAGTTTACTGTCACCTTTAACTATATAGTTACTTAATGATCGACGAACAATAAACAACAAATAAGACCGTATGTTCACTTTGAGAAAATAGTAAAATCGTCAACTGCCCTGACTAATAAAAGCAACAATTTTCTAATTTTCTTGCATTGAGAATATGTCTTAAATTCCCGGCAGGTTTGCCAGGACGGCTACTCTATACAAGTAAATAAAGTTGGAGTGTCTGTATGTAATATTAAAATAACCGCTTTTTACCAAATGCATATTATGTATGTGTTGCAAGGAAAGTACATATACCAAAACAATATTTTTTAGAATTTTGATCAGTCTGTCTGTTTTTGCCCGCTAATCTCTGAAACGGCTAGACCAATTTTGACGAGACTTTCACTGCTAGACAGTTAATATAACAAGGAATAGCTTAGGCTACTTTTATTTTAGAATTTCGTTTTAGAAATGTATAAAATAATTAAATAAAAACACGAATAAAGTTGCAGGCACAGCAAAATATATAGCTAACACAATCGGTATCCCATTTACGAGATCGTGATCAATTTTTAGAATAGTTGCAATGAAACGAAGTATGTAGGCGTCCTAGCGAAGTATACAGAGATGTAATGGGGATATTTCCGGCGGGAAATATCATCAAAGGCACGCCGCCGCAGTAAACACACACATTACCGTATCTGCGAGCCCGCCGAGTACTGACGGACGCTATGGAGCCCGCGGATGTGCACTCCTGCCGCTGCGTATCTTACTAATAAATACAAGAAAATATTTGTTTCACATGGAACATCTATCCTATTAATATTATAAATGCGAAAATGTGAGTATGGATGTATCTTTGTTACTCTATCACAAGAAAACTACTCGACGGATTTGAATGAAACTTTACAGCCGTTTTTTTTCTTTTTTTGGACAAATTACACAAAGTAAGCAAATCATATGCTTGTGTTATTGTGTGTTGTGTTGTGGGTGTTAGACAACGATACTAACCATAGAAATACTTAAATAAATACCAGGACAAATTTAATAAATACCCTGACCCGGAAATACAAATATCTATGTTAATCACATAAATGCCTGTCCCCGTCGGGAATCGAACCCGAGCCTAGCGGTTAGTCGATGCGGTTAGGCGAGTACGCTAGCCACTCGGCCAACGAGACGGTATAGCTTATACATGTAAATAAAACAGGCTACTTTTAAATTTCAATAAACAAACACCAAAAAAATAATAAAAAGCCTGATCGCTAAATTATTTTTTAAATTATAAGCAGTATTAAAGAATTGGGATTATTAAATACTTCAACGACACTCATTATTACTATAGTGTAAAAATGTCGCTTTCCGCTGTCAGTCTCCATGTATGCTTTGAAACTACTCAACGGATGTTGGTGTGGTTTTTTATTAAGTAGATAGAATTATTCAAGAGGAAGGTTTATAAGTATATAATATGCATAAGCCGGGGCGGGTCGCTAGTTTAGATTAAAACTAGAATATAGAAAATAAAAATATAAGAGTATTTTAAGAAGTCTGCGTGCTACGACGTTATAATTACATATATTAAATTATATATTCTGAGTGTTCTCCTGCTCTACATGTTACGGTTACGCACGCTACCTTTCGAAAATCACGAATATACTTAATAAGAGAAATTAGCCATAACATATTATGTATTCGAAGCCGAAATAATGTCTATTTAGCCAAAACTAGATTGTTACATATTAATATGCACAATATTATATATTAATTTAAGCGAATTGTATCAAACTTTCGTAATATATACGAGTACCCACCAGCTAAGGATCCAGGGTCTGTGTACATTGAAATGACGTAAATATATCTGTTTCACTTTTCTATAATTATCAGTTTAGCAGGTGATGCGTAAACGAGTTTATGTCTTGCCGATAGAGTATATTGAATGAATACTCGTAATTATTTAATTCATTTAAATTATTAGCAGGTTCATGCTAATAGTGAATGCGTTGTGAATTTTGGTAGACTCGTAATTAGGGCCGATTAATGAATGCATGTGACTGTTCATTAATACTTTCTGTAATATGTAGCACATGGATGGCTTGTCATCAAAGTTAAAGTTTAATGCATGGTAATAAGGACAGAAAACTGTATTAAAAGGTGTAGGTATATGTATTTAAAATTGTACATAGTAATTATAGGTTTTGTAAATAATTTAGTGTTTTTTTAAAAACGTAGTAGGGAGGCTTTTTTAACCTTTGGGTACGGATTCCTAAAACCATCAGGTACACTTTGAACACCGCCTAGCTCTAGATTATATGTTTTCACATAGTTAATTTTTTATCTTTTAAATTTATAAATTAGCAAATAGTATAGCAATAGCAATTAGCATGTTAAGACTCACGAATGCACATGCCAATGAAATTAACACAAAATAGCATTAATTGCCATTAATAGCAGCGGCTGACCATCGTCAGTATAAGTTTTAAGTTCGCGAGAGTACTGCATCTTGACGAGTAACCCACCTCACAGCAACTTGACAGGTAGCTGGAGGTACCAGAGCTTGACATAATCAAAACGTAGCTCATTGTTGTGTCCAACAGTAGTTTAATACCATTCGTGTGAGGCTGTAACTGGGCGAGATATTATAAATTCCGCATCGTAATGCGCGGACGGATTACCGGGTGACGTAGTAATTACTACGATATTGTTGCGAACGGCCACCCCAGTTACTCTTATTCAGCTAACGAGCGAGGAGTCACGCAGCGCCGCAGTGCTTAAGAGAGCGGAACGACCGACGCCGGGGCAAAAAGTCTAGTGCGCCGCACGCGCTTACGCGGAACTACGATTATTATTTGTACAAGGAAATATCAGATTTCGGCGAAAGACACGCATTATTATAATCACTAATATTTTATCTTGGTTAGATAAACTTGTGAGGGCCGAGGAAGGCTTTAAAGTGATAACAACTGAAAATAGCAGTGAAATACTTTACAATCGATTTTAAATTAAACTAAAATTGTATAGGCGCCATTACAGGACACCGTCTATAACTACATCAGTTTTCAACTCGTTTAGAAATATTTATGTAAGAAATGAGTACCAGAAGAATCTCTTAAGTAAGGATAACAAAATATTAGTTCCTGATACAAACGGTTCTTGAGACGAACCAGGTTCGTATAAAAAGACATTTAACAAATAAAGGTGATAATTATTTTTTTTTTGTTTTATTTCGAGATTGTTGCGGTACAAAAATAAGATGAACCAATAATTACAGACACTTATGACGAAAAAAATCAAAATATTAAGTTATTCAAAACTAATAATACACACTACAAATAGGTTGTTTCAATCTATAGATATCCATAATAAAATTGTAAAAAAGTGAATCGGTACATAAAATATATTTAAAACAAATATATCTTGAAAAAAGTTGCAGACGAACGCATTTTGCACATTTTTGAAATATTTATCTGTCTGCCTATCTTTCCATCTATAAAACAGCCACCATTCATGCCGAAACTACTGAACTGATCGTGACGAAATTTAGCTAGCGTATATTTATGACATTCGTTAACTATAATATAGTTAGCGAATATTCGAGATAGACTACTCCTTACCCATATTTTAAGGCGTTTCCGTACGAGAGTACGAAAGTTTGCTTTTATTAATTAATGCGACATCCTATTTTATTCATTTGTATACTCAAAATTTTTTGTATACTCAAAATATACTCTACATATTGTCCTTTATTTTTTTCCATGTCGTGGTTTTGCAGTCCAAAAATTACAGACACAACTCTCAGTACAGATGATCTGAAACTTGAAACCCAAAATACACGGAAATTTTTGAATACCTAGGTCATCTTAAATCCGTTTTACAATTTTATCAGAGAAGCTTAAATAAGCTCAAAGTATACTATATCCCTAGGGCAATGCAAAAGAAAGCTGCAGGTCACATGTAATTATCTACTCTGGCAAATGGCCATATATTTTGGCATAGCACTAGCAGGGAGTTGCCACGTTGCCAAGGGCAGAAAAACTTTTTCCTTCCGGCTGTCGCTGAGATTGAGAATAAAGTGGCGGGTACAGCTAGTTGAATAAATAAAACCATAATCACATAAACAAACCCTCAAATAGCACCTCGTTAACAACATTAAAGAGACGATTGTATTCATGAAGTACGAAAAACACTCCGCTTACTAGATTTTGCTTAAACAATATTCATAGTTATTTCAATATTGCTGACATTTTACACTATTGATAGACTCAAGGTAAAATCGCAAACTATTTGCCTAATTACGGCGCGCCTTAACATACACAAAGACGGAGTACACATTGCAAAGTAACCATTATGCAATGTTTGTATTCAGGCTTGTCTCACGATCGAAGGTCGGATCTTTCTCTCAAGCGACCCGCCGCCAACGAGCCAGGAAGACTCAGCTATGCGGAATATAACAACCGCACGACATTGTTGAATACATTATAAAATCATAACAAAAACTATAGATAATATATTTAAGTTTTAACATATAAACATACACCAGTTTAAAACTTGTATTTGATTGTATGATAAAAAATTAGTACTACGTGTCATTGAGTGAAGCCCCAGGATATTATTATATAAATATATAATGCTTTACGAATCGCTCGAATAAATATATCTTCAAACAGATAAATCATTAAATTACTCTTTTCCAATTTAAACCTAACTTGTATTTTGGTGGTCAAATTTATTTTAATTAAACATTTTATCATATATCACTCCGCTAGTTTTCAAGAATTTAACGACCTTATGCATTAAAAATGGACTAAGTGCGAGTCGGAGTCACCCACAAAAGGTTCTGTACTATTACTATATATCTATAAAACGTCAAAAAAATTGCGTTTGTTGTTGGGAGCAAAGGGTGATCTCAATATATTAATTTATTTATTTTTATATAGTTATTATTGCAGCAACAGAAATACATCATCTGTGAAAATTGTCTTTTTATCACGGTTTACAATATACAACCTGATGATAGACAGATAGATTGTCGGACAGACAGTCGGTCAACAGAGTCTCAGTAATAGGGTTCCGTTTTTACCCTTCGGGTAGGAACCCTCAAAAATAACCTGTGACCGCTCAGCGGTTTGGAACACCATAATAATGGGTTAATTTGATATTCAGTAAGGTTGCAAATAATACTATCTTCCCAGTTCGATTACAAACTTGTGTCACAAGCAAAAAATACAAATGTATTTACATGTGAAAAATGGGTTAACATATACATAACGATTTATTTTGTTAATATTATATTTCTTATGTGTCTTTAAATATGATTTGTCTGTTCTCGAATACGAATTTTAATTATTAGAAATTCGCACACATATATATATATATATATATATAAGTATATACCAAATACACCGATTTCTCTTCAGGCATTAAGATATAGATGAATATAAATCAAACAAAAGAGTTCAACGGGCTATACGATACGTGCTACGGTCTACGAGGCCTACGTACTGCAAGCACATTGCAAGGCTCGCGACAGTTACAGAAGGTTAAGTATGAATTTATACATTTACGAGTTATGAATTTTACATAAATATTGTAATATTTATCCACATTGTACCACCAAAAATAACTTTAACAGTCAATGTTGCTTGTATTATTGCCGGCACTGGCCGCATCAATCAACTGCCAGTATAGTTCATGGATTACAATTAAAATATGTCGAGTTATTTAAATATTAGCCAATCAGCTGGCATTACAATTCATGGGTTACTCTTAGAATACGTTATTTAAATATCAATCAATTAGCTGACTTGTAGTTCATTACGTCATATTTGTATCACCGTCATCACTATGAATAAAAATATATAAAAATAAATAAAAATTTTCTAACAATATATATAAATAAAAATGAATTTCCATTCGTTAGTCTCGCTAAAACTCGAAACCGCTGAACCGATTTGGCTAATTTTCGTTCGAGGAAGTCCAGGGAAGGTTTAAACGATGAGAAAATATAGCAAAATTGCAATGAAAATACTAAAAACGACAATTTAATTTTCCCAAACAAACTGTTCTTACCTGTCAAACATTTGATTGATGTTCATGTATCCAGTGAAACGAAGTTCACCGGGTCAGCTAGTAATATATATTTTTTATGGGATGAGACAGCAAAGAAGCACACGGGTCTCCTGATGGTAGACAATCGCGGCCTATAGACACCATGGAGGTTGTAGGTGTGTCACTGTCGTGTGGCCGGGGTGTTAAGTTTAAAGTGCAAGTCTACCGACTTCTCTATCCTCCAGACCGGAACACGACAATATCATTATGGCGGTAAGAATAGGTTAAGGCGGTGAATCCCTACCCGAGCGAGTTGCTGCACAGCACTCTAACACCAGTGATCTTGTTAACCTCGTTTCTTACGAGCTGCCCGGTAGGGAGGCAGATAGTCTATTCTACACAAAGAAACCGGACCAACACGGGGATATAAACATGTATTATGTTATAATTATTTCATTTATTAGAATTATAACTCTGCATGTAAAAAACTAAATTACTAGAAATATACCAAGACTGAAGTAATATACGTTGTGAACGACTCGATAGTTTCGGAACAATGTCGATAATGTAAATGTTTAAGATAATCTCAACCACGACCAACTGTTGTAATTTATCAAAGTTGAAGGGGCACTTGTCACCAATACGGATGTTGTCCGAATGATATATTCACTTATATGATTTTTTTTGGTCTGGTGAGTGTGGTGGGGAGTACTAGGACCCGCTAAATCATTAAACAATTTTCTGGATTACTTGAACTGATAGTACACGCAATATAGATATTACGATAATTTGAAAAGTAATTTTTATTTAAAAACTAAACTCGATTTGGGCTCTTTGTGGTTAGTGATAACAATGGTAACAATTTATATGACGTAGTTACTTTAATAATGCAGCCACTCGTATACGGAGACACCGCATTATGTGGGACAGAAGAGAAATATTTAGTTGAATAGCGTAAGCTTTTTACTAATACCAGTCGTGTTGCAGAATGGCGGCGAGATGGACTTACAATAGAGGGGTCACTGGGTCGACTCTCGCGTTGACCAATACCCACGATAACCTGAACATCGATTCGTCACCGTACGCGCACACACCAAACTATTATTTCGATATTCGATTTCGTTAGAACGTTTTTTTTTTCTATTCAATTATTTAGCTTATTCATTAAATATAAAAAGTAAAGTGAAATTACATTTTATTTATAGTTTACTGCATTGAAACAAAAACGCAGAATGGTAAAAATGCGGCTTTATACTTTATTCTTCACTCTCTCCGTTTCATATTTATACATTCATGAAACTGGAATACTAAAATTGTTAGAATTTGTTGTAATTCGCAGAAATATGACGACATCACGGGATAAACACACGAGTGTGTGACGTACGCATATGAGTGTTTTGTTAATATTACCATTCAGACACTAGTTATATTGTCTGCCGTTGGCTCTGGTCGATCTGGTCGCAGACCACCATTAATATCACAATGGGGTGTTATCCTATATTTACTAATTGTAAACTCTTTGTAATTATTACATTTGAAGACTTTATTTTTAACTAAGTTTTACTTTCGCTTAAATAGAACATTTTTTACACGGTGACCAATCATAAAGTCAAAACACATTTGTAAATTTAATCAACTGTAAGAGTAGCTTTGTGGATCATGTTCACAGAAAAAATTGTCAATTTTGTGTTCAAGTAAATAATTTTGATTGCTGACGGTTGGTTGCGCAGATGAAGACGCGGACGACTACTGGTTATTAAAATAATTTATGGTAACTTACCGTGCTTGCCGGATGTGCCGGAAGCGCTGGATGCGCCGGTACCAACATGACAGGAGTGGGGGGAGGTTTTCTCATCTTTCTAACTCCTTTGGGCCGGACTGTCCGGACAGTACCGACAACGGCATGGTGGTTACCCAACCACCGCGTCACCAGCCGCTCCTTGCTATTGGCGCTGCCGAACTCTGGTGACTCGTCCTGTGAGCAACATTGTTTTGTTTGATCACACTTTGCACAGTTTTTTGCTCAAGTTTGAGGCTCAAGCACTTCGTTGTTGATCACCGTCGTTTAATATCGACTAAGAAACTAATTAACTAAGTTTTAATAATAAATTGATTTTATGCAAAAGCACTAACCTTTGTAGAAGTCTAAATTATCTCAGAAACTGACCGCACAGCTTCCAGAATGTAGCTATACCAGAAGTAACATTCAATTATATTATACATAGAGCGTGTCCTAACAAACGTCATTTATGCAATACTTGCGTTTGCACTTTTGTTTTAATTGGCCACGTTCATGCCAATATTTCGGACTAGTTGACGACTTTGGCTACTCTTAATATAAGTACGAGCTAGCCGGTGAACGCGACCGATTTCACTTTGGTCTCGCATTCTTACCCGCCATATATAATTTCTCTATTATAAACGCTAATTAAATTATATTTCACTAGCTAGCGTCGCCGTCCGACCATGCCGTCGCTTCAGCGAGGGTGCTTGCTGCTGTTTTTATCATCTCAATTTTAAACATATCAACCTTTAACTGGGATTCTAGGACTCTTGAGAAATAGGTATTTTGTGAGATATATGCAAACTAATATAAGTTTTTCTTAAAGGCGACTATTCTATTCTCCAGACCGGAGTATGACAGTGACGCTGTAGCACAGGTATAGGTATGGATATAGTATCAAACTGAGCGAGACATTGCAAAACCTAGTTTCCGTCTCTACATTAGAGGCAAAAGATCGGCCTCATCTTACGAGCTGCTCGGAAGACAAGCCTTGTTCTTCTGAAAAGTCCAAAACCTCGCAAGTAGGCATCTATAATAGTGAATGATGCATCATTGTATGTTCAAATCCCATCCTCCGATATAAATAATATATACTAATGGGAAACATTAAAGTTATGGCGCGAGTGGCAAGAATTAGCAATGTAGTGGAACCGGTGCTCTCCGCCGAGAAAGCCGCTCAGTTTTCTACCATTAGGTTTATCTAAATTCTAAGACAATACCCGTCTCCTGTTTATTTATATTTTAGACTTTCCTAAATACGTAAATTATTGCTTTCATATAAATTATTTAATCATTTAAAAAGCTGTAGTGGTATAAAAAAACGTTGAATATGATTCTCATACATTCAGCGGTCACTCCTGACTACCTGTCTATTGCGATATGGCTTATAATTTACTTTAACCTCATATCATTCAAAACGCAACACAGTTCAAAATTAGTTTTTACAAGTTTTACTGTTGACAATTCCAAAATAACGTTTGTTGTTCTTTTAATCCTAGTATTTATTATATAATAACTTCAATGTCTAGAGTACAGACACAGATACTTAACTCTGAAAAAGCACAATTTGTGACTTAATTTTGTAATTGTTGAATGACGGCAACACCACGCGCGACAGTTAATACCAAAATGATTGTGGAAGGTACCTTCTTTTTCAAATCTCCCTGAAGTCTGTGTTCCAAGTCCTTGTTTAACTCGTGTCCTTTGATTTTGTCTACATTCTGGGATTTCTTGATTTCATCGACGTGAAACACACAGGGCTGCATGGTCTTGTATGTAGGGTCGAACTGGTTGTGGTCGAAGGGCTGCTTGGGTCGGAAGCAGGAGCATATCCTCTTGGAGAGGTGGTAGATAGACACGATGCAGACCAGGCAATGAATGGAGGCTATGATCAAGAGAGAGATATTGGTCAGCACCGGCGTCCACGCTTGCATTTCATCCTGGAACAAAGGGATCGTATAAAATCATAAATATTACTTTTTTTATTATATTTATTTTTGTTTCTAATATAGATATGTGTGTATGTATATTTAATCAATGCTATACGGAACTCCCGCAGGGTTGAGTCATAGACCCTACGGTTAGGTCAGTCGACGATCTTGAGTATGTTATTAATTATTGTCTAATATCGAGGACCGTGACGCTCGTGAGACGACGCATCAATAACTATAATCATAGCTTTATTTGAAGATGAGCACTATACCGTGATCGCCGAGACCTTGAGTAGAACTTGGGAATCTGGGACAACGGAACTATCTGGTTCCATTAATATACCTACGTATTACGTTAAAATTATACACACGATCGCACCAGACCACTTCACTATGTAATGAACAGATTATATCAGGTGTAGAGGTATTATGTGGTACCATTTGTTTAGATGGATTATGTGGTACCATTACGTGAATAAGATTACTAGACCATTGCACGTGGTGGTAAAGTGTCACATAAGTTTTCTGTTGGAATATGGAATAAGAGAATATAGTTAATTTGAAGGGAATTTTGTAGTGACGTTGTATGCATCACGTAAGTTGGAGCTGTGAGTTCAGATGGACCTAGTTTCTAAAGTAGTTTCCACCAAAAAAATTTGGTCCACGATCTAATTATATGGTGGAGGTTACCTCATAGGAGCTGCCCGGTGGGGGTTGCCGCAGCGAATCTCGCTGCAGCCCGGTGGCCGCCAGTACAGCAGCACTGTTGCCGCATGCTAGACATAGCAGCGACAGCGCCAGAAATGCCGTCAACAGCGGGCCTCTATAACAACATAAATTAATTAATATTTTCGAACAAATTACACAAACTATCTAGACCAAAAGAAAGCAAACTAAATGCTTGTGCTATTATTTTAAACGAAGATAATATGCTATGCGAAGATAAGGATGATAGATTTCATGTAAACATTACGACCCGGAAATACAGAGATTTGCGTTCATCACACGAATGCCTTTTCCCGTCGGAAATCGAAGAAAGTCATAATAACTATAGAAAAACAGTCATTTGGACGTATTCCTATAGCTCCATAGAAAGCTGTCACCATAGCTGACATTTGCAACTCGACAATAATATCAGTTATGTGTTTTAATTTTGTATGAAACTAGTCATGTTTACACTACATTTATTAGATCTCCTTCATAAGCTCTGTGTCATTAGATGTGTACCCTAAGTCCTAACCCGAACGAAGTTGACTGACGCCAACGACGCGGTTTAAGCAAATTGAATATTATTTTATCCATATTGTTTTATGTTCTATTTAAATGAGATCTAAATCAATAAAAAAAAGTTATTACTAAATATTAATACCCCAGCACGTTCAATAAGTTCGCAGTATAATGTGGATTTCAAATAATATTGCTTTTATAATATTTATTATTTAATATTATAATTTTAGCTTTTTCCTGTGCTGGGTGTAAGTTTCTAGAAGTTTACAAAATCGTAAAAACATAAATTTTTAAATTAACAGATAAATCCTTTCAGTTTTAAGTATTCTGCTTTAGATATCAACGTTAAGCGAAGTATCTGTGCTCTTTCATCAAATTGTTGCCTGTGTGTCTGCCTGTACCCCGGCCGCGATTCGCGCCCTATCTACTGGACCGATTGTGACGAAATTTGGCTAGCGGGTAACCTACGTTTCAAATATTACAGGCAGTTTGCTTAAAGATGTCCGTAAAAGCGGGGGTAATGCCAAAATGTGAACCTGATAATAATTTATTTATGCGCAGTTCGATTTTACTTAACCTTTCTTTATTTAATAAAACATATAATTTTCAGAATTTTCCATATTTTTTTCTAAGTTATAAGTTTGGTGTATCTCACTATACATGGTCCATTCCAAAACACCAGTAGATGTCCTACATCTACTGGTGTTTTGGATTTTATTAAGGAAGCTCTATGAAAATAGCTAGAAACGTACTTAATGACAACATCGTTTAGTATAAAATGGCCGGAAAATTGCTACTTTTCGCTGGTAGAGTTAAAAAGCTGTTGCAAACAAGCTATTGCTTAAGTCGTGAACGGGTCGTTGGGATTAGTTTTATAATACGTTCAGGCGTTTGAGAAGCTCTACGTTACACCAGACTGATATTTTAATAATACGTTGTTCGAAGCGTCGATAAATAATCTATAGTGTTGTGTCAGAGGAGAGAGTTGGTTAATTAAATGGTGATACAATCTGTATCAGTAGGGTGTGGAGCACCGAGCACGAACACACGGACCTACCGCTAACATATTGTATATAATATTCATTTTTCACTTTTCTTAATTACTACCGTCACGAGGGGCTCTGCTCATGTGCCAAAGATACTTTTAGTTTTTTTGTTTTTACATATAGCCTACGTTATTGATTTGTATTAGGACTTAAAAACAAGATTAATTGATTCAAGTCAGCCAAACCGTCTACTAGGTAAATGAGATTACCATCTGCGATTGATGTTTTTGCATTAGAAAATTAACAGATTTAGAAATTAATATAATCAAACAATCAAACTAAGAATAAACTACGGGTTTATTTTATTATTATATAAGAGTATGCGTTATCGACTTGTACATTTATACAATTGTGTGTAAGTGCTGGTTAAAAAATCAACAAAAAAAGTATAAATAATATTTTGTTGTATTTCTGCAACTGGACAAAACTGCGTCGCCGACAAAGTGATGACATGTTGAGTTATCTACGAGTATCTGAGCATCCGGCGGCCGCCGCCGCCCTCGGCCGGTCTGCGCTTTACATAATATGTGACAACGATTACACAACACAGCATAATTATTGGATGGATTGGATTGGATTAATACTCGCCACTGGACAAAACCTCCACAAGATTATTATGATATTGAATGAATGAATGAAAACTTTATTGCACACCAATACAATTACATTTAGGACAACAAATAATTATTCTTATAATAGATATGCTAATATTAATTGGTATGCAAAGGCGGTCTTATCGCTAAGTAGCGATCTCTGACAGACAACCCTTGCAAAACAAGGACACGGAAATAAAAAGGATAAATTAGGGCATTGGTGCTAAAAGTCTAGATATACAATACATGTAATAAATGTTACAGGAATAAAATAAATATACACATACTCAAATACATAAACACATACATTGATAAATACACATACTATCACTGCATGAAAACTGATGAGGAATATTTATTCAATAGTTTCTTAAAAATCGCAAGTGTTTATGCCTCCCTAATGTGCATAGGAAGGGCATTCCACAATCTTGTGGCTTTACAGGTATAAGACAGATAGATATATTTTAAATAAATACATTGTAGCCAATCAAATAAAATAATAATCCGAAATATTACTAGATACTTGGCGAAGCAGACTTTATATGAAAACATAATCGACTGAAATGCCTTGAATAGAAGTATATTTGTAAAATTCCCAACCTTATATTTATCATAGAACAGTTATATAACATGTTTTTATGAACATACTAACGATTGCAACATCTACGAATTAGCTGAGATATTTTTTTAATTTACATAAAAAGTTATTGAAAAAAGTATACCTAATTCTAAATATAGGCTGTGTAAGTTATTCATAAGCTGAGAACCAACATCAAAGAAATTATTTAAAAGTTAACCCAAGTGGAAATTTTTAAATAAAAATACCACACCCTGAATATGTGCAGTAAAAACTTACAACAGCTACGATTTATATCAGTTTAATTGCACTATTCCGCAAACTATAGCACATCTCGTCAACATATTGGAAAATAATATCTATTTCCACGTCGCATGCTTCAAATTTGTATGGGCTGTCGGTGCTTATGTGATAATCTAAGAGAAAATAGAAAGCACATCACATAACCACTTCGGAGCCGGCGAGATGGCGGAAATTGTTTTCTGTGATTTGGTGCGCTCGCTCTTGGTCATTCATTAAAATTGTTGTGTCATTTTTATATAACTGCCAAAATCGTGGTTTATACATATTATAATTTAATTTTTCCATAAATAGCTAAAAGACTTGCTGTTTCTAAGTTTTTTTACTCTCCATTAAACATCTTTAAACGACAGTCGGACTGTCTGTCTTCATTTGATATCTTAAAACTCCCAGAACCATGGCGACAAAATATCCTCATTCGTTTTCGCGGATCCTAGATTTCTTATTTATCAAAATCATCTAGATTATTTAGGCGTTAAGGCAAAGTCATCGAGTGCTGAAAAATATAGCCTTATTCCTTTTGATTGTGATCGAATCCTCGTTGGCATTGAGTCGTTACTCGTTATGTAAAGTTTTACGCATCGATAAAACACAAGTTACAAAATACATTAAATGCATACATTATTTATGCAATTGAATTAGACAAAAAGCATGTGATCACTCGCAGTTTTTGTGTTGTGCTTGACTATCGCAGTAATTATGAACGAACCGTACGATACAAATCAGCCCACGAGCTCCGTTGGCTATGAGAATATGTTTCACACTCCCGCGCGTAGGAACTGCGAGAGGTGGCGCCGCAGTGCTGGCGGTTTACGTTTAATACTAGCCAACTTGTTTTTATATTCTAACAATTTATTATTATTGTACAGAATGGAATAGTGTATTTAATTTTTTATAAAACACAATAAATATAACAATAATTCCAAAAGTTGGAGATAATTCAAATATAAATACACCATACCAAATTTGTTATTACACTAGGCGCTAATTTGGTTTATAAATTATAAAACAAATTTGATTTTATCGCTATTTGAATGTAAGTCATACGAAACAAAAGTACTATTGTTTGTTATAGTAAAAGTATACTAATATTATAAAGAGGAAATATTTGATTGATTGTTTTGTTTGTATTGAATAAGCCCCGAAACTCCTGGACCAATTTAAAAAAATATTTTACCATTAGAAGCCGACATTATCCCTGATAAACTTAGGCTATTTTAACCGCGGGAAAATTCTTCATTCCTACGGGTAATGGGAGAACGGGTGATAAGAATTGTCTTCCCGTACTTATCTATTTCACATAACTTCTAAATGGCAAAACCGAGTAGGTTGAAATTTTATATGGATGACTCGATAGTTTCCTGTATGATTTAAAAATATAATTTGACGGTAGGTGGCACTGCTGTGATTATATCAACTACAAACTTGCCGTGCGAAGTCGGGCCGGGCAGCTATTTAAGAACAAAAGCAAACTAAAGAAACAACTATTGAATACATTACATACTGCTACTTACTATATTTTTATTATTTTTTAATTAAAAATGAGTTTTCGTTTTAATGCAAATCTGATTTTGCTGAATAAATATTTCTTATTAGACGTGAATATTTCATTTTTAAAATAAAGGCACATCTGAAATATAAGTAAATACACAGAATATTTTTGGTATTTCATATTGATTTAGATAACATTGAATAAGGGAAATTCGTTTTAAGCTAATCTATATTGCAGTTAAATTAGGATCTTTTAAAAAA
Organism: Lasaia peninsularis; assembly: GCA_018236625.1. Taxonomy (NCBI): domain Eukaryota; kingdom Metazoa; phylum Arthropoda; class Insecta; order Lepidoptera; family Riodinidae; genus Lasaia; species Lasaia peninsularis. The sequence continues at coordinate 18,410 of DVZL01000913.1, forward strand.
TAATAAAAAACATATCATTTGGCTTCCAGAATATGAAACAAAAAAACATTTATCGCCGTATGCCGGAGGAACCGCACGCTTCGTCGACTGCGACGTGCGCGTTACGACACAGGTGGCGAGTGCCCTCCATTCGCGCACCACTACGGCATCTCTTTCAAAATACCACCGACATGACATTGTACATTAAAACATTTGTTGCGAGAACCGCAATACAATAAACATACTAATTGATTGGCCAACGCTAATGCCCTACGGCTGTCCACACATTTCGATGGTTAACCTTTTGAGTTTTGATATCGTATTTGATAAAACGAAATTGCCGAATAAAATTTAATTCATGTAACATAGAAGGTGAATATTTTGAATAATTTTAAAGGAAATATTCAGAATCTATTTAATTTGAATCAATACGTAGGTATTCTTCTTCTACAATGTAGCTGTATTTCAAAACGACGTTACCATACATTCGTAACGAACAAATAATAGACAAACATAATTTTCCAATAATCGTAGTGGAGCACTTCTGAGACCAAAACATCTATTTAGATTCTATTTGTCTGTTTCTCTCATCATCATCTCAGCCATAAGACGTCCACTCCTGTTTCTCTATTTATAACCAAATCACATGAAAATATATGTGTCTTATATATATTTATTTATTTAAAACTTAAAGTATTTTAAATATTTATATGGCAATAAATTACGTAATAAGTTAAGACGGAAAGTCCCTTAAGTAGGGACTAAATAAATTAACCGACTTGGTATTATATGAATCTCACAACTTTTTACGGTAGAAAAATTGACTTGGTTTTTTTACTGGATGTTTTAGATAGTATTTCACTTCTTTTTGTAGAGTCCTAATTTTTTCCTTTTCCGTACTCTTTTCTTTCAGGATATTAATAACGATTAGGTATAGATAGTCTTCCTCTTTTTATTTTTAGGCTAGCTAGCTAGCTACAGACTGTGCGTTTCTCGCAAAAGCTTTGATGTTACAATGTTTGACATGTCTGGACGGTAAATCTTAATCTATTATATTCAATAATAGAGTACCTCTAAGTTTGAATGCTTCCAAAGTCGACATTAATTTGATGTTTAACCGTCAGACTCTCGAAAGTGCCACGGAAGCTTGACCGAATGTGTACCTATGTCAGCGCAATACATTATAGCATTGGCTATACATATGGGATATTTACTAATTGCATATGTATGTTTACAAGGTAAATGTACAAAATCTGTATCTCTGTTTGTTTGTACCCGATAATCTCATAAACGGCTGGACCGATTTTGAAGGGACTTCTACTGGCATGGAACTTATGGAACAGCTTAGGCAACTTTTATTTTAGTATATTATTTTAGAAATGTAGACAATAAAATCTATATACATAAATAGCTTTTTGCTAAATGCAAACGTATGTTTAAACAAATAAATAAATAAATCCCTGGACAAATTACACAAATTGATCCAACCCCAAAGTAAAAAAATTATATGCTTGTGTTATGTGTGTTAGACAACGATGCTAATACATAGAAATACTTAAATAGATACCAGAATAAATTTAATAAACACCCAAACCCGGAAATACAAACATCTATG